>JTDE01001420.1:112904-127685 GCA_014338405.1 Paragonimus skrjabini miyazakii | reverse complement strand
AGATGGCAGCTAACCGAGCTCAGTGGCGTGAATGTTGTCGTTGTTTGTCCGAGTTGTCTGTGAAGTGAGTGCACTTAATGACGCGGGGCAGTGAAAGCCGTGAGGAAGCTGTCTTGCTGATGACGCTTTACTTGCAATTTCAGCTCGGTTGTTTGTTTGCAAGGTGTAGGCGGCTTGATGTTGTATGTTTGAATATAGACTTAGTTATTTTTTAGTGCTAAGGTCCCTTCCTCTTCCCTTTTTTTCTTCTCTCTTCCTATACACGGTTTGTTTCTTCTTCATGGTTGCGTGGCAGTTAAGCTTCAGTGTGAACCACTGATAGGTTGCTGTCTGTGTTGACGATGTTGATGAGTTGGACGTCAGAGTTAAGCATTGTTTAATTACTGTTTATATTTATGGCCATTCGTGTTGTTTTAGATGCAACTGAATGAAGGAGTGGAGCTCATCACGGTAACCTTTAGCATTCATATCCAGACATTCAGTTTTAGAATGTCTGCCTCTTGCAACCAAGCCTCTATGACGGGAAATGAGGTGACATTTGTAACACGACTTATTTACTGTTTTCTCATGTTAATTGTCATTTGTTTACAACTGATTCGATTAACTAACGGTAGCATATGGGTCACTGAACCTCAACGATTGTCTTCTCTTTTGTTGTCAGCTACTGATTTTGATGTGGTTCGCAGCCAAGTCGACTATGTCGCGATGCAACAGTCGTTTAGTTGACCTGTATTGTCTAACCGATGCAATGTGAGCGTGTAACTCACAGTGTCATTACTCAGACGCAAATGTTCCAGTGAATCGTTTCCTGCATTTCTGGTCAACGTTAATCGACTTACTATCCATCGCTGGTTTCCTCAAACATTTTCCGTCAATTGTTGGCTTCCTTTACCATCTGACCCAGCGCTTGCAAGTATTGACATGAAATCTACACATTTGACATCTCTATTTGTTTTGTAATCGTAATTTATTTTTTTCTTTTCTTTACCAGAGCTTGCAGTTTTGGATGATGAATGACATTATTTTTGGTGCACAACGCATTCGTGGCTGCAATCCTTTTGTGATCGAACTGTGTCGTCAGCTGCCGGAAAGGTGATTTTTTCCTCACAGTACGCTGTCCGTTATTCAACCCTGTTTCTAGTGTTGACGTATCTGTGTTGTTTTAACGGTCAATTTCCACTTTCCATCTTTGGCTACCGCTGATTGTCCATTGTTATAGTGACAGGTTGGCGATTGTTTGTTTTGGCCTGCTGATCTTGTTTTTTTTTTTATCGCTTGTCAACTATAAGTATGTTGTGTAGTCTCTGTAGGCTAGATTTCCCGGCAAAATAAAACCAAAAATGAACGAACATAGCCCACCTTTCGTTCCTAAAAGAACAGGTGATTTCTTACCCCGTTGATGGTAAGTTACACTGTCACTGACTGTCAAAGCCGTTTATGCGTCGCCAGATTCGTGCCTTGTTCTTGGCACTGCATTCTAGGCAGTAAACTCTGCTAACAGGTTGTTGATGTTAGATTTGTGGCAGATCCTTAGGTCTTAATTGATCGCACACATATTCAGCCAGGTTTCATTTGAGTGAGCTTACTAACCGCAGTAGAATTTTACTATGAAGATTTTCAATCTATTATGCATCTACGAAATCTGCCCACTCACCTCACCTTACAGTATCATATAAGCATATGCACGTTCTCAATGGTCTCACCGCTATGCGTGCTGTTAAAGACAATTAGTTCATTCTTGTCATTCGTCTTATTCATCGTTATTCAGCTTTTTACGGTACATCGCCTGTAACGAATGTTTTTCTTGGTCACGCAGTGACTCATTTCGTTTGCGTACACCTTAGATCTTTTGATCGGACAACTGGTCAAAATGCTGGGTGAATGTTTCATTGGTTAGATTTGAATAGTTTCTTATATTTTAACAAAGTGAGCATAGGATACGCGAAATACGAATCACTGTTTATTCGTGACGAAAACACCTGCTGCATCTGAGGATTCGTTTTGTATTATTTTCTTGATTTTTGCTGATCCCCGAACCTTTTACACTCAAGTGTGTTATAAATGCCCTCAAGTTACTTACTCAATGGAAGTGTACTATGACGGTTTGTTATTTTCCAATTAGCCGTGAAACACATGCTATCATTAGTTCGCGTTATTAACACAGTGTTGATCACTTAAAGGAGTTGATATTTTTTTAATAGTATACTGATGTTATCTTTGATCTCGGTCACTTTCAACGAACTGCAAAACGTCGTAACTGGGAACTCTTTCGATTCTTCCTCAGCATGTTGTTGACCGTACCAAATTATCGTCAAGCTAGACTATAGCATGGAAAAAACATAGAACAGTTTTGCTTTTCATCAAAGAGCTACTACAGCCACATTCCCTGCCACCATCAGCTCTTGAACACATGCTTCAACTAATCT
The DNA here is from genome assembly GCA_014338405.1 of Paragonimus skrjabini miyazakii. Taxonomy (NCBI): domain Eukaryota; kingdom Metazoa; phylum Platyhelminthes; class Trematoda; order Plagiorchiida; family Troglotrematidae; genus Paragonimus; species Paragonimus skrjabini miyazakii. The sequence continues at coordinate 125,259 of JTDE01001420.1, read as the reverse complement.
AAAATTAAATGATTTCTTCTTGAAGGCTAGGTTTCTGTTCTACTGCCTTTCCGGTTGCGAGCCACAGTGACTGATTGAGTCAGTCTTTGCACAACTCACGTGACGTCTACAGCTGGCTTCACTGAAGTAAACACGCCAAACAAATAAGAACGTGCTAATGTAACGGGTCTTTCATCAATCGTTTCCCGCTTTTGTCTGTTGAGTTCGAAAATGTCATTTTTATCCTCTTACTCCAGTCTTCCCTGTTAACTCTTCATCTTTTTGCTCAACCACTGCCCAGTAGGGCGATATTACTCTCATTGGGAAATTCTGATTTAGCCATTTTATCATGTATATGTGAATCTTCCCTTTTCCTTGAATGGCTCTGAGGACCAGCTTTCGCACATATGCCCCGCGACAAGCTATGAGAGTACTCAAAGTTTCTTAAACACTTTCATGTCGGAATGACTGAGTTAGTTACATGTCGTACTAGTGAAGTGTTATTTGATGCTGTTTATCCTTAGTGTATCGATGAGCAAATGCACAGAGGTGAACCGACTTCAATTTGTGGTATTCTGATGGAAACTAGTTCGGTGCCCATTTTCCGTTGCAATTCAGAATCTCAGTGGTTTGTATTAGCATACTCCTAAGAGATCAATCAAGTTGGTTTGAACTAGATTGATTTCAGCCTTGAAGCTGTAGATCAGAGTGTCTACGCATACACACGGAGTAGATGTGCCCCGGGTGTTCTCAGTGAGGTTTATATCAAGACTACGAACTAGTCAGCTTAACACGTCACGTGAAGAAAGAATTACATTCCTACTACCTCACCGTTTTAAAAATTCTCATTACTATATGCATACATAATGACGATCTACACTGACGTTCTTTTCGTGAGTAAAGTTCACACGTTTTCAATGAGGGTGTTCGTGAGATATGATTCTTTACTCACTTTAACTGGGGCTGAATAACTTTATGATATGGCCCTGTTTCCTTTTTACCGTGTGGTGATTAATCCCTTCGGAACCGACTGACAACAAGCTTTGACCTTTGTAATTGCCTGTTGATCACCCGAATGATATTTCTCAATCCTGTTATGTGTTATATGAAGTTGCGTTACATTTTGAAATGATGTGCGCAATTGGCTAGTTCTAACAAGAGTGATATTCGGGTCTAGTGTTTTTTTTCTAAAAGAGTCATGTGAAAAGTGTATGTGAATATGTGGTCAGTTGTGAATGTTGTTCGAGTCATAACAACCGAAATCTCGTAACGCATGTCGGCTATTTTTTGTTTGCCAATGGTTGGCTCCTCATCTGTTTCTGGTTTATGGATTCGTTTACGCGGCACCCGCATCTCAACAGATATAGGCACCTCTGTGTGTCGATTTGGCTTCGTGCCTCCCAGTTTTGTGTCCGTTCCCGCGCCACGTCATGTCACTGAGTAAATGCTTGCTTCTGATTGGTTGATCGTACAGTTCACTCGCCATGTAGGTAGGCTACGTTCGGAATTAGACCACACCCATGCCCGCAGTCTATTAAAGGTTGGACGTCACAAATTTGACTGCATTTTTCTTATTCGGATGAACTTTCCTGCCAACCGCTTTCGAAATGAAGCACTAGACTCGAGTTCCACTCCTGTTAGAGCTCGTCAGTAGTGCATTTTCTTGCCTCGTCCGGGAGTGGCTACGCTTTCATGAGGCACCTGTGTTGACCACTTCTCCATTGACTTCTCCTTGGCATGACCGAAGTTTGTCCTCGGAACGCTGAACCACTTTCGCCTGAGTAAGGATCGGGTTGCCCGATAGTCGCGATAGAGGATGTAGTTACTGCCTATTACTTCCAGTTGACAACTCTGCGATTAAGACTTCTGAGTCAGACCAAAATCTTCGGTTTCATTGGACCTACTAAGTAATATTTCAGTGTACTGATGATTAATCGGGGATTTTTATTGGTTTCAGATTAAGCATAACTTACATTTGCTTGCGGCAGTCGAGCTTTGCGTTATACTGTTGTTGTTGCTAATCCATTGAGGTTTCTTCGCGTGGGTTTGAATCCCATCTCCCCTCTCCAAATTGTTCTAAACCCTCCCTAACGGTACGCTGGTTCGACTTCAGTATAGTGGTGCGCTGGATAAAATCGGATTCTCGTCCCGGTAATAATTCACATGACAATCTCGGTCTAGAATAGTACCGCGACTGTCCCGTATTCGTTCCCAAGGCAAGCCAAAGGACGCGTTCAAAATAAGAAGCTTTGTTCCGCTACAAAACGGGCTGTGGCTAGGGCACGTCATGAACACACATTTCCACCACATCATGAGAAAGAGTTAGGATTGGACATGTGCATAGCGGTATGAAAATCTCAACCGCTAGTTAGGACTGGGTCAAGTTGTTTTTTCTTCTTTATCACGACAGAGGCGCCCTGGGACGGTCACAGGTTGAGTGCTTTAACGTATACTTAGGCCTGCATCATGACATTCAGTCTGTAACCTCCTCCCCTCTGGAACCTCCCTTGAATCCAACCAACTGAAAGCGCTCAGATGCAGTGGAGGATTTTCTTTACTATTTCGTCTTACTTATACACTCTGACGATGTCACGCAGGTCATTTTGAACAAGGTGAATGACCGGTCTAGTCTGTGTAGATTAATTTTTGCTTCAATGTTGGAATATTCCCGCGTTCTTTGTTTCAATCTGCTCGCTTAACAGATATCTGAGTAGCACTATCTCGTTAGCTTTTAATATAGCTGATATGTTATCAACAAGAATTGCAAGGACTAATGCTGATTTTACTCACCCGTGTCATCGGAGTGGCATCTGTGTGACATCCGGGTGTCCCTGTGGGGAAAGGTATATAATGCTTGTGTGTGTGTGTTCCAGTTTGCTCAATGGATCGTAAGTGTGGCCTGTGCGCAACAAAGACAGGTAGAATTGTGGTGTTTGATTATCATTGTTGTCGCCAGTTAGTCCGAATTGAATTGGATGATCACAGGAACAACCCAGGCGTTTGCGAGAACTTACATCGGAACGCTCGGGATACGTGTTTGATGGTTGGGTCACGTACTACGCAAGCCAGCTGAGCTGTCACCGCACAGAGCATTATTCATCAAGACCGTTTACAGTCGGATAAAACTGCGTGATGGTCAAGCAACGACGTGGTCACGAAACATTAAAAAACTCTTACTCGTCCGTTGAATACAGTGTGTGGATGTCATCTTTCCGGTTGGGGACTTCGTAGTCGTACAAGTCACATATTAGAAATGCTGTCCAAGATAATAATGTGTCGTGTGCTTGCATACACAATATTTCCGTTTAACCTTGCTTGTATCTTTTTTGATATCTTTTTTTTGGGTTATTTCACTTAATTTTCGCAGTGGGCTGCGGCTGGAGACACATTGTCTTCCTCCCTGGTTCACGACTTTTATAAACGAGATGAATCATCTCCCGGCCCGACGTTACAGGCGTCCGTAAATACAATCGTCAGACAAGTTTCGTTAGAGACAATCATTACCAGTTGAGAAGCGATGTGTTTTTTGATCCATCTAATGTGGTTTATTGAAAATCACCCCTGTCAAACGTAATTTTGTACTTTATCAATATTCTCAGAGGTTCTATCACTGTTGAAAACTGAGGCCAGGTAAACCGTAGGAATGCTCTCTTAATAGACGCTCTATTTAGGACGCATTTTTGGGGAGAGGACCTTTCTTAATTGCACACATATTTTCCGGGCTAGTACACATTCCGCCACCTGGTATGACGTGATTCAGAAATTCCGTTTTACTAACATTGAGTTTAGGTTTTAGTAGCTTAAACCTGAGATCCAGCTTTGACATTGTCGGCGATAATAGCCATTTGATGTGAAATCCTATTCTGACATGATGCCTCTCTTCACATATGTCACATAATTTCTCTTGTCCCCTTCATGCCTTCTCGCCACTGCATACAACCGTGGACAAACACTTTACGTCCATTCCTCGGAGTTGTTCAAACGGGTCTGTTTTCATGATCGTTGTTTTGTAGATTAGACGTTGGCTGCAACCGATTTTCAACCTCTTTGACTCACCGCTAAATCCCACGATCAGGTCTTATCTTCTACTATTATGGAAAGAGTAACTAAAGTGCTTGTGATACCACGGTCACTCTGTAGTAATGTACACAGATGGAAGTTGTGTTTCCTTCAAGATTCAGCACGTGCTACCGTCGTCCGCACAAACTGCTTGTCCGGTCACATCGGGCAGACAAAACTGATCTAAGCGGAATAGCTGCGGGAGAAAACAACCTGGGTGAGCATAATTCGTAGTGAACAAATCAAAGTAATAGATCCAACCTACAGTGAATAGTAACTTAACGTTACTGACCATGAATATAGGTCGCCCTCCGATTGGTGAGTGTGGTCAAACAAAAATACATTCGAGAGGTACAACGCACAATATTACGATTGTTCCACTGTTTCCGTGATCCTAATTGGTCATTGTACAGACAAGATTATCACCAAATTTTCCTACTGAAGAGTTCACCCTCCTGTCGAAAGTCTTGACTCACAGCTTCTTGATGTCTGTCGGAAACTTTTGCTGTTGCCTATCTGGAATCTCGAACTTTGACCCTTTTTGAGGGGTGTCCAGCCCATACTCTCGGCCATTGTCCTCTTTAGTGGGAAGTTCGATGCTGACTCCGAGTTGATTTGTGTCCAGGTGTGGTCGACGAGCTGTGGCTTCGTTAGGGTCGTTGTTCTTCGCCATTGACCTGCAAACCTGATTGGTGATGATCCCGGAAGCTGATCAGTCTCCCCCAAATTAAACCACATCATTAATATTAATGTGTCGCAAAGAGGATCAGAGACTTTTTGATTTAACAGCAACTGCCAGACTGTCTTTGGTAATGTAGTGTGCTTTATTCTAGCATTACATTAAGAATGTTTTCATGATGGTACCTAAGGCAGCCTGTATCCTCGAGTTGACTGAGCTAATACAAATCTTCAGGGCTGGAACGAAGCTTTTTGCCGCTCTTTTGGGACACGGATGTTTCGAGAGCATGAAACTGTGACCCGTTATTAGTGATCAAATCCCAGAGTACGCCGTATGGCTCGGACTGCATCGTCCGAGTTTTGGTCAGGAATCCTTCGGGTCATTTAGCGTAGAAGTTAGTTAGCGCCAAAGCGTGTCATCTACTGAGGATCGGTCTCCAGCAACATACTTGCATCTTTCGTCATGGTGGGGGAGTTAAGTTTTTAGGTCTGGATTCGACTCTGTGCATCGCAGGCCTTAGTCAATTTCCCACTTTCAGCACGTCCAACTCGCAAGAGGTTCCATCTTACTGACCTCCACATACATTTTGTGAGTCATTTAGTACTGTCTTCAGGAGAAGAAACGATGTGACCAACAGATATCGACACAGCACACCATCTGGCTGGATTCATGGCTTTCCTTGGACATTGTAAGAAGCAAAAAAATTCCCACCTTACCCGTATTTGTTATCCTTTCTTGGGTGCTGGTAGCATAGTCCAGTAAAACTACCTGGTCTGTCTATGTAGTCTACGTGAAACCACTGGATTGGGTTACAACATGAAACAGCAAACGTCGGTGGATCAAACCTGAAATACCAGGACGGAAAGTCCTCCTGTTGGACCCACTCGTCTGACCGATGGACATTATCTCAGTCGTAAGCCGCTAGCATAATGCACCATCTTTGACGTTTCTGGACCATTGGATTAGAATCCGGTTCGTTTGGGGGTGAACATGTGTTATAGAGCCTGATAATCAGTAGTGATGTGAGGCCGGGACCTACATAAGCAGTCGTGTTATTTCCGACATGGTCACACCACCGTTGGTTCTTTCTTTTGCGTATGAGAATACTCCTTCACTTTATGCAGCCATCTAGAAATGCACGCTAGAGCAAAACCGCCTTGCTTCATCACGAACATGTGTTTCGATTAGAGGAAACGTACTGACGTCAAAAAATCCGTGATATTAAGTCATCGAGCACTGTCCTATTCATGTGGGCTCATTTTTAGTCGTCCGCATCAAATGAATGCTGTTGACGAAATTCGGAGTGATATAATCAACTCATGGTTGAATGATTGCCCTAATTCACAGACGCTTCTCAATCAGTCCAGAAGTCGATACCCCTCAGTCTGAGCGATAAATTCGAATTCGAATTCGCTGACCTGAAAGATGCATTTTGTAAAGTTGATTGACACATTCTCGTTGATACATCGTCGAAGCACTATTAATGGTTATAGGTCTTGTGTTGTAAACCCTCGAAAGAATACACTGATTCTTCCACGATATAGCAATGCGTTTGACAGAAATCGGATGCTCCTCCTTGTAATAATTAACACGGAAAATCTTGGTACCGAAAGTAACGCGACTGTCTCCGTAATTCCTCCCAAGACAAACCAAAAGACACGTACCAGAAACAGTTTTGTTCCGCTCCAACAACGTGTGCGACAAGGAGAAATTTACAAGGTATGTACATGATGCATAGCGACCTATAAATATTGTCGAATCAGAAAATCGAAAGACAGTTACCGAAATTAATAGTTGAGGTCAGTAATCCACTCATGAGCATAGCGAATAAAAGGTTGGACAGGCAAAAAAAATAGCCAAGGTTGCCTCTCGACTGTTGTGGACAGTTCCGCTCGTTCTGATTGGATAAAGTTTTCTCGAGGAAGGAGGCGGTTTGGAACGGGAAAGAATTGACTCCTTAACATCATGCTCATTCCTTCTTTCTTCATTGACCACTGATACGCAAGTTCTGCTGGCACTCCATTGTGAAGCCAGCCAGTAATGTGTTGCGGTACTCTCGGTGGCACGTGCGGACCGAATGGAAGGAACCAATATTGGTCGTCAATGGTTTTGACTCAGATGTCAGGTCCATTTATGTATATACACTGGCACCAATGATTTTTAAGGGTTGTCGACCGTTGTACAGTGATTTCATAAACTTCTTCGATTATGCTGTGGTTGCCGCACATCTTGGAAATCTTCGGGATGGGAATCCCGTCCGTCAGCAATCAAAAAATATGCGATGTGTCTATCACACACGACGCATTTCCGAATATCGTATTGCAGCCCAAAACACTCGACCTACCCCTCAGTCTTGACATCATTGCTCGTAACTCAAAAGCCTATACAATATGTGCTCTGTGAAGACGCTAGGAAACAGTTATTTCTAAAAAGCCCCTGCGGCAATCCTATAAGAAAGCTAAATACCAGTAAACTTGGGTCCCGACAATTTCATGTTCAATCGAGCGACACAATATCAATTGAGCGCTGCACCATGGTGTCATCTTAGGAGGGAAACCGGTAACACTGTTCCATAAACTAAATGTTCCGGTCTGCACTGCTAATTTGAAAGAATTTCATGTTATCCCAAGGACGGATGCAGAATGTTCTTTGCGTTTGTGAGCCAGTGCGTCTTGTTTGTCATGGTAATGGCGTAACCGCATATGGATGATTGCACCGCAGTGCTTTCTCTAGGTATTCTCAATAGTTTTATCACAGTTGGTTGTTTGTTTTGGCAGACCGAACACGACCAAATATAACCATCTTGACAGACCCGTAATTGCGTTGTGTACTTTATAAAGGAATTTTCAAAGGAGTAGGTTTTCGTGACGATCCTGCAAGGTGGGGAACATTTAGCGTGTATGATCCAAATATTCAATAGGTCATTACCTTCATTTAATTAACTAAACGACAAAATAGTGCACGAGCATTGCGCTGCACTTGTACCACAATGCAGCAATTATTTGGCAGTACCACAACACATTAAACTCGAAAACAGTTGCCAGTATGAGGTGGAAAGAGCTGTGTGATTATCAGCGGTTGTGCAATGGCTGTTTCAAACCGTGAGTTCCGCAGATTGAAGACTAAAGGAGGTCAAGCGTTCTCATGAAGCTCTAAACGCAACCGTTGTGCAATCATCTTTTTCCACCTGATTGCAATGTATGTCTCCTTATGTTCTGTGTTTTAATTGGTTTGACAATCGAACGCAGTTAGTATTTTACTGCATGATGGGGCCAACCTTATTCCGACCATCTACGTGCTACGATGACCTTACTTATATATACGCATATACTCACCAAGTGACCGTCTAAGCGCAGAGTTCTTATAGAGATTTTTGAATTTTTAGTGTCTGTTCCCAAACTTTGCGAGATGTCGTCTGCACGTTGTGAAAATGTATGAAATTTAGGCAACACAATGCGGCTTCATGGCTTATCGTAAAAAGCGTTCTTCGATTTTGCCGACCGGGAGAATTACCTCTGTTGGCCAAAGCAGAGTTTTTATGGGTACACTATTTTCGGTGTGCGGAAAGCGTGACTTTTCGTTGTCACCGGTGAATTGTAACGCTGACTGAAGATATTTCTGTGACAGTCATAAGATGAAGAACTTACAGCACAATCCCAGTGGAGAACAGTCCGGCTGGAATGTTACATATTAATCTCAATTATAGGCGCAATCTATATCGTGCAAGGCGATTGTTGTTTCAAACACAGGCGAGGCCGTTTCGATCTGTCGTATGCAATCGAGGGATTACTGGAGCTTCTTGTCAGCAAACTCTTCTCTGCTGATGAACATAGTGATAAACAGTTTTCTCATGTTGGTCAGAACTGTTCTAGAATTTACTTTGCGCCCACTTATGACTGTAATGATTAGACCAGTCCTGAACTGATCAGAAAGAACAAAACAACCACCCTCTTGACCTTGACAATTATTATTATTATTACTATTATTAAGAGAACAGCCAGGATATCCCTGCCACTGATCAAACGGGAACCTTCTATTACACTTAATTTCCATAATATTTGCCAGTCCGTTCGTACCTGCGGTGATTTTCATGTTGATGGAACCAGCTGAATCTCGAAAATTCGGGCTTATCACTTCAGTGGCTCATCAACAAATGCAAGCGCTTAATCGAAAAGCATTTGCTGGTCACCGGCTCTTCATCTGATTTCAATCCGATCATTCGCTTGAATTGAACGTGTATCAGTAATGATATTTATCGGGGTTTTATTCACCATGCGTTAGCAGCAATTCTGATACATCCACAAACTGCTGGCAGTAACCTTAAAATCACCTCCGTTTTGAGCTGTTTTGTTACTGTTCACATCCTTAACATCATTTCCGATTGAAGAAGTATACGGAATGTCATCTTAAAATATCCGTATGCTCTCTATACTAATAGTTAATGGAAATACTTGTTTTTCAATCGGGAAATGCCCAGCTGCATTATCATTGTCAAATTTGCAGAAGCATCAGATTTCGCGATCATCCCAGGTCATGGTAATTGTTTTAAACTTGTGGCAACCGGGCTTCCAGAGATTCAGTGTTTTGCTGAGACCGGCGAATGCGTTAACACTGTTCTTTTCGTCGCTGTCAGTTTGAGATAAATTAGTCATTCTTTAATCCCCTTAAAAATGATGCCTTGACCTTCCTGGTAAAGAGGAGTTTAAATGTGCCGGTCAATGTGTAAAAGACTGAAAATTTTTAAATTTATGATTTTATCTCGACTGTAAGTGCAATACGGAAAGGGTTCAAAGGTTATTATGAAGAGGTGCCTTGACTTGACGAGCAGCTCGGAAAAAACTGGATGAGCTGTAGGAATGAATACTGACTAATACCCAATACTCTGTACTCTACGTCATCGTATACAACCACCTGAGTGTGTGGCTGAATATTGTATGTAACACTATAGAAATAGAAATTGTTTGCTACTAACAGTGTGTTAGCGGTAGCTTACGTTTCGATTTTACATTAGTCCGCATTATGTAGTTTTGAAAATGTTATGTGGATCCAGAAAGTACGAGGAGGCTGTAAGGGTTTGTGTTTGTTCAAGGCTGTGTGAATGATCTGTGAAGGGTGTAGGCTGTCTTATGAAGATTGGTCTTACTCGCAAAGCGGTAATCCGTTAACTTGCTATTTTGTTGTTTTTCCCAGTTTCAGTGCCATCGCCACTTGGATCAAACCTCATCTCGAAGGCTGGACATTACGTCAACTGAAGTCCGCGAATCGGCTTTATTTGCTCGATTACAGTATAATGCGTGGGCTTGCTTGTAAACGAGGCCGCACTCTGTGTGCTCCGCTCGTACTCCTGCTCCACACAGAAAAACGGCAGCTTAAACCAATCGCGATCCAGCTGAACGTGGACACTGAAGAGTCGAATCCGGTAGGCAACATATATTTATGTGTACTCCAGAACAGTCCTTGTTATTTTTTTTAACGGGAGTTTTTGATTTTACCATCCTTTTATATTTGTTACCATTATCATTTTTATCACTAATACTATCGATTTGTTGCTAGGTCTAAGAGAATTTTTAAGCGGCATATTTCGATCACCATTGTCTGTGTAAAGCTATTCACCAATGTGTGGTATAATAAAATCACTTACAGAGAAACACCAACCGGTTTGATCAGGCGGAGTTTGCTACTATGATAAAAACAGGCGAAAAATCCATTCACGTTGCTTATAAAGAGTTGGGTGCAATCTTTTACGATAAAGAGTCTCTACAGAGATTGCTAACTGTATAAACGACTCGGAAGGTCTATATCGCTTTGATCCGGTGATTTGTTTTCATAAGGTGTTTTATTCAAATAATTAAGTTGTCAGTCTGTTCCATGTTGATTGCATAACTTACTAGTTACAAGGCATCCAACCAATTTTGTAATACTCTCAGTTTGGTAATGCCGATTTTGGTAACCGATCGTCTATAACTAAATTGGTGAATACAATTTGATTTAGCTGAGAGCGGCAATGACTTTTTATTTGGTAACATTCGAATTCGGGATGTGACCTAAACAACCAAATACATTCTGCAAACTTATACTTTCTTCTTCACTTTTGAGGTTTATCTCGGGGAAACTTCGTCTCAGATTCCTTATCTTGAGGATTCGTGTAACGTATTTTGATGAAGGTTTGTTCAACACGGTGTGCTTTACAGGCTGAACTAGGAAGCCATGTCGGAGCTTAACAACCGCTTAGACTCGATTCTTTCGTTTTGTGGAAGACATCATTCACATAGGGAGATCCTTGTTGTGCATCCCTTTGCGTTTGGATGGGGGATTGTTTGCTGAATTAAAGTATATCAAAAACTGTGATATGGTTGGTGTCATTGATTATCATGATTGATTAATTCATACTTCTCGAAGGTAGTGCACAAACCACTGATCCGGAAAGGTACATAAGATGTTCCGGGTAGTTTGGATGGGGAATAACAGAAACATTGGTTGGTTGCCAGCTCTAAACAATAGCGAAGAATGCCATATGGACGTCCTTGTGGATCACAAGTAGTCTTTCGCCGTTTTTTGTAACCACATTCCTTTTTGTTGTGAAGATTTTTCGCGAAGTCTGACCGCGACCGAGATTGGTGATTCTGGATGGCTGCACGCGCTGACATAGTGACCAATTCCTTCTGTTGCATTCTTATTCCATCGCTTGTGAATTAAGTAGTTCCGGTAGGGCTTCTTTGTAGACTTCGTCAGTTGGTCTGGGTTACGGGAATTGTGTACTGTAATCTCAGATCTCCGTATTATTCAATACTATGGCTCCGTGGTTTACTGTTAGACCTTAATTCTCTAGGGTGTGCGGGAAACCGAAGACAAATGTCGTTTTTCTCGTAAGACCGTCTGCTCCGTTTAACCTTTTATTCATTTCTGTTCTCTACTTTTTGCACTTCGTTGTTGTGCTGAAACCTGTTTGCTGAAATTTACATCTGCGTATGATGCTTTCTATACAGCCTTACGTTTTTGTGAACTATTGCAGTTGACCGTTTTCCCTCAACTCTTATTTTGGACTTGAATAAAACATTGAGGAGACTTAAGTCATGTGTTGTTCTCCGGAGTCACGTCCAGTAAATTCTGATCACATGTGGATATGTAACCAATTTTAAACGAGTCAGCATTCCACAAGGCAGGAGTTATGGCTTAAGAGATTAAATAGACGGACACAAAAACTGAAACTCAAAATTACGGAAATGCCTACTACCAGGGTGGCGATACCATCAACATACATTGTTTTTGAACACCCAGGGGGATATGTGGCGTTTACTAGCCAGAACCTCCGCAAACTGAAGTATACCTTTTCCGGTTTCTCCGAGAAATAACCGAGAATGAGTCGGCAGCTTTGACGGTGTTCACTTTGAGTTATGTGCATTGCAATCGGTTATGTTGGGTCATCATCATCATCATAGACAGCAATACATCAGTGGTTCACACTGATGCTTAACTGCCACACAACCATGAAGAAGAAGAAACAAACCCTATTTAAGAAGAGAAAAAACAAAAGGGAGAGGGTAGGGGACCTAACCACTAAAAATACCTACGTCTACATTCAAACATACAACATCAAGGCGCCTACACCTTGCAAACAAACAACCAAGCTGTAAGTGA
>JTDE01001420.1:62465-107551 GCA_014338405.1 Paragonimus skrjabini miyazakii | reverse complement strand
TGTGTGGGCTGAGATACTGCTAGGACGCCCAGACCTAGACAGGAGAACGGTTTGAATTCTCAGCCAAAGCCTTTGGCTCAAAAACCTATACCACAAGGCAGCGGGTGGGTGGTAGTGTACCAGAACTGGTACATTTTTTGGAAGAAGATGCCAACCTTCTTTCAACCCCCAACCTGGAGGACCAGGAGACTGGTTTGTCAGACCTCTACCTATTGACCTGCCTGGTATGAGTGACTCTATCGGTGTGGTGGCCACACCGTCCAGTTTAGCCCAATAGGTCATCGAGATGCGCAAGCCGTCACACCGCGTCAAGGTCCAGTCTCGTTGTGACAGGGTTATGTTGGGTGCCGTCTATCGGCATTTGTACAAACGTCTGACATTTCTAACAGTTTCCAACCATTTTGAAATATGCTCTTTGATACAAGCAGCTAGTCGTCGGTTTGTTCTCTCTATGTAACTCATACTGCACCTACATGAATATTTGTATAGAGAGTGGGATGTGATAGACGTAGACTTTGCGTAACCTAGTAGAGTTCTGGTTTGCTGTAATAAACAGTTTTGCAACGTTATAAGTCCTGAATACAGCGGCTGCTAGACGCTTCTTTGTCATTGTTAACCTACTGTCCTCTAGAAATTGGAGTTCTAAGATACACTCTACTTTTCGGTATTGTCGTCACTTCTACTATTGGAATAGTGGCTCTGCCGTACTTTCTGATAACGCTCGCGATAGAAGAACTTATGTGTAGTTGTTTTTACTTGTTTTGCTCAGAGTAATTGTGTTCTTTCTGTCATCACTAACAACAGTAACACATCACTGTTATACAACTATGAAAAATGCTGTCCCAGGTTAGAAATAAAAGCAAGCAGAAGAAAGGAGCAGCTGGTCTCGTGACGAGGTAAATGTTGCTCTAATAACTGCGGAGTTTAAGTGTATTTAGAATGGCCAACTTCGTTAAACATGCTGGATAATGTTTTGATTACAGACAAGTGGTCACGATCTTTTGCAAGTCTTTATTGCGGTGTTGTTGATTGTAGATATCTAGAAAGTGACCGAACAGAATCGGACAATCTGAGCGTTCTCCCCGGCCGATCATGTCAAGACTAACATTCGAGTTTAGTGTTGCTTTTCGGAACGAACCATCCGAATGTGAATGGTGCGACCAGCCGTGATTTGTATCCAATTTATGACAACAAATCGCCTGATTTAGATTTAACTTCAAGGTGTGATACATCTTAAATGTTTGTTTGTACCCTAACGGTAAATATCGGACCAGCATGTTTAGTCGTTCGTTCAGCCCGGTTAGGGTTTCAGTGGAGGAAATGAAACTGATCCTGCAGCAGCAACAGGTGCAATTCCATGCGGCTAAACTGAAGTGAATCGAAACATTAACGCGCAATTTATCTATGATGTCAGCAAATTTAGACGTCAAACCAGGTTCAGCGGTGGACGCCAGCGTGAACAGCATCAATGAATTTATTTATGATGCCGATGCCGGAGTGACATTCGAATCCTGGTTCAGCTGATACAAAGATGTCTTCCGAGTGGAGTTGACTGACATAGATGATGCAGTAAAGGTGCGATTACTTCTCCGGAAACTCAGTTTGACGGAACATTCAAGATATACTGATTTCATTCTTCCAAAGAAACCTCGTGATCTCATGCTTAAAGAAACACTGAAGATACTGATGAATATTTTCAGAGAGCAGTCATCTTTTTCAACATCCAGTATCGATGGCTCAAATTGGTGAAAAGTGAACGTGATGATTTTGTCACTTACACAAGTACAGTCAATAGAGAATGTGAAAAATTAAAGTTGAGGATAATGACAGAGGATCAGTTCATATGTCTAATGTTCGTCTTTGGTCTACAGTCCATCCAAGATGCCAACATTCGTGCCAGAATTTTGAACAAGACCCCGACATGACTGACATCTGTGACAGCGGAGTGCCAACGGTTGATCGATTCAAAACATGACACAGCCATGATTGAACAGTCGGGGTTACCTGCGGTCCATACCATTTCGCAGCGGCCACGCAACCTAAGAACCGAGAATCAATGTGCAAAGTCCTTATCAAAGCTCCCAACTGCATGCTGGCAATGCGGTGATTGGCATTATGTGCGGTTTTGTCCATTCAAGCATCGCAAATGCCAAAAGTGCAAAAGATTCGGACACAAGGAGACGTACAGCCATTCAACTCTGACATTCAGAAGTCCGTCGTCGTTTCCAAGGAACCACTGGAAAAAACCGAAGAAACAAAGTGCAAGGCTGAATTTCGTTTTGGTCACTTTTAACCTCACCTTCGCTGCACGCCGAAAGTACGTGTCTGTGAAAGTTAATGGCAGTCCGGCACGCAGTCCGGCAAACACCAGTTCTGACATCACGCTGATCTCGCGACAAACGTGGAAGAACATTGGCCGTCCGGTGTACAAGAAGACAGAACATTAGGCTCAGAATACATTTGGAGAAAAACTGGCACTGATTGATGAGTTGGGCTGTGATATTGAATGCGGTGATGTCCTTACAAGTGGCACAGTCTATCTTACCGAGCATTCGAGATTGAATCTTCTGGGCTTGGACTGGATTGAGCATCTGAAACTGTTGGACATGCCACTTAGCCAGTTGTGCAGAAATGTCGAAGTGCAAGCTCCGCCGGCATATTATAAACCTGATCGCCTTAGTCAGAACCTCCATCAGAACATATGGTCACCGCCTTATCATCCGCAATCAAATGGCCAGGCTGAACGTTTTGTGATCACGTTCAAAAGAGCCCTTCAAAAAGCCAAAGGAGAGGGACATACGGCCGACATCATCGAAGCGTTCCTCCTCAACTACCGAACGACTCCGAATCGATAGGTGCCGGAAGAGAAATCTCCAGCTGAGGCTGTGACTAGACACATACTACAAACATCAAGTGATCTACTATATCCTTCCAGGCCACCGGCGGCTAACAGGAATCTTCCGATGGAACACCAGTTTCATGGAAGACATGGAGCGCAATTCCCTTCCTTCGAGATTGGTCAACCGTTACTAACCAGAGACTACCAGGGGCAAAAAGCTGCATGGACACCCGGGAGAATTCGAAACCGTCGAGGCACAGTACTCTATGAAGTTCAGGTTGGCCCACACACTTGGATACGACCTGCCAACCAGATCAGACCGTCTGTGGGACAAACGGCTCATTCACGGATTCGAGGCTTGCCGCTGGAAGAGCTAGTGGACAACGCCAAGGGTCAAGAGATACGTCAGAGACGCAAAACGTGGAGGTTCAAGAGAAGTCACGATACGTTGCCAACACCTCGACGATCAAGCCGCACAAGGACCCCACTCCAAGTGAATCCACATTCACGTACATACGCTCAACGACCTCAAAGGGGAGGTGTTAGGATGCGCATCTCCTAACGGGATAGCCAGGACGCATCACGCCACATCAATCGGCCGGCCCAACTCGGATGGTATGGTCGTGGGTGGTAGTATGGTCCTACTCAGCCGATCAGATTGTAGGTGTGTGGTCGAGCGCCTGTGCGCTATCTAGACAGTGTTTTTTCTCGCATTGCCTTCTGATGCCTCCTGTAACGTGATTTGGTCGGACGTCTTGACTGCCCTATATGCCTGTTTCATGTGATTCGCTCTGTGTATGTCGGCCATCCATGGTGATCGTTTTGTCTTATAAATTTAGAGCTTCTGTGGCCTAGTTTTCTCTCGCTCTCCCAATAAACGGTGTTGCCGTGTCTTTTTTGATTTTTTTGACGACAGAGCAACGCAATTATCTAGTGTTCCTTCACGCAGCCTACGAGGAGGACAAATTAGTTTACTAGCTGGCATTCGGTCATACAGTCACTCAGTTGCAAAGCGGCGTATTTGGTTCAGAAGTTTTTCAAAACGTGGCTGCTAGTCCATAGACTGTCTACAGAGTGTAAAGTGTATGTATCACGCTGTGCACAGAATATTTAAAAAAATCATCATGTATCATCGCGGGGTAATGTTGCAACAATTGCCCTTCTACCAACACGAATAGGCATGGAGTAATGTGTTTTCGGTGTCTGCCCACCGATGACATCGCACCGTTATTCCCGATTAACCAACTTTTGCCTATGCAATTTTGTTAGGAAACCTATCTGATAACAACTAAACGGCGTCGGTTTTCTGCCAGTCGGAAGCATTTCAGTCGTAATCATTTGGTTTTGATCAGCTGTATCCTTAACAGTTGTTATAAGCTCGTAATTCTTCAGTGAGAATGTCGCAGGTTAAGATAGAATCCTTGAAAGATCAAACCACAGTTTATTTTAACTCATTCTTATTAGTGGTTATTAAGGCCGTATGTGTTGCTCCAGGATTGAGCTACGTGGAAATTTGCAATCAGGTTTGTTTTCAGCAGGACGATATAGCCTCATATTATTCAGGTTTAGCACTGGATTACTTTGGTACTAGTTTCCATGCCTTGGTAGAGGAGAAACAATCAGATGACCACCATACTCATTATATCTCAGTTCACTTAGCCTTTTCCTTGTGCTCTTCTGGCGCATCTGCCTATTCTAAAAACCGATGGGCTTTAGATGGATTTAACCATTGCATTAAATTACGGTTTACTTGCTACATCTATTCAGTTTTGTCGTCTTGTCCTAAGGCAATGTTTTTTATAACCCATGATAAACACTCCAAACATGTTCGTATAGCAAAAAGATATTACTGCTGTGTTCTACGGGGCTAGCTGAACCATGAATTGAAGTCGTTGGCCTCCACGCCCTCACAGTCCACTATGAGGAGAATTAAGTTACGCCATCTAATTCCTGGTGTGGTTACAGTGAGTGTTGCGGCATCATTGTCACACCTATAGGGAAACCGTAGCCAAAACCATGCTAGTTTGTCTAAGCTAGCTCAAATATTCTCCTTTTTTGGATGCGATAAGACATACTACGTACTGTGCCAGGTTGCATGAATGTCCCATTGCCAGAAACTTCGGGCCTTGAGTATAACAGGCACGGTTTATGCTGTGGCTATTGTTGACGTTAAAAGTTATCGCATTTTCACTAAACTCCTTCTGTTTTCCCTATCAGATTCATATCTTTGTTACGAATCTTATTTGTCTTTCCTCGTTTCCATCATGGATGTTTCTGTGACCTATCCCTTATAGGATCTCTTTAACCTCAAGACAGCCGTGTGAAAATATTCGTATAGCTTGTCTTAAAATTTCGTGTTGACAGTTCCCACGAGAGTCATTCTAGCTTCTTATTTTGTTTGATGCATTTCACCTTCACTGTGGTTCTGGTTCGTTTGTTAATTCTTTGATTCCGTTTCGTTCGTACACATCAGATCTTTCTCCCAACTGATCCCACTCAAGTATGGCTTCAAGCCAAATTATGGGTCAATCTTGCTGACGCTTGCCATCACATGATTGTTGGACGTTTATTAACTCACTTGATCCTGGAATCCATCTATGTTTCTATGCGACGAAACGTGGCTCAATCACATCCAATCTACCAGCTGATGGCGCCACACTTTCGAAGCATTTTACCTGTAACAAAGTAAGTCGTGCTGCTTTTCACTTACTTTTTGCTTTGCCTGTAGCATGCCACTATGTTATTGATTCTGTACCGCTTCACGCCTTGATGTTCTGTGAGAATCTTAACGTCAGCTGCGTCCACCGTCATTGTGATTTTTATCACATTTTACACTTAAGAGGCTACACCTCAGCCACCTCATCTTGTCGTGGTGTTCTGACGTGATTACCGTGTTTATTCTGAGATATGAATCCCGGGACAAAAGTGTATGGTCATCCCACTCTTATTTATTGTCCACCTTTTAAGCAAAACTGCAAAAACTATTCTTCGTGGCGGAGAAAATACTGTTAAAAAGTTATTGATCTAAATTTGTTCGAATGGTTAGTCGTTTATGCACATTGTTTCAGAAATGCCTGCGACAAAATTATAGGGTCACTCTAAGTTCCCACAGCGCTTTCAGGCTGATACGTTAATCCAATGTTAGCTCTTTACGTTAGTGGCATGTAGTTTGCGTAATCATTTCATACTGGATGGGAGACCGTATTGTCAGTGTTCAGGTGTAAGCTAGTTTTCTCACGACTAACAGTAGATTTCTTTATGGCTCATCATGAGACCGTATGGAGTGGACTGAGCACTTTACGGTTTTCACGGTCGTTTACATCTCATGTCTTAAGTGTATCCTCTGCGACTATCCAGTTATCCTCTCTTCATGTGGAGTTTGGCGACGATCGCTTCTATTTGTGCTGTGGTTCACTCATCACATTCGCGTCGAAAATAGACTAGACTCAGCAACATTGTTACCACAAGACTCTTCTACACTCGACGATCCACTAAACCCACGTACGATCTGGTCTCACTCTAATGCTTGTAACTTACTTAGACCGTCAACACTGTTTTCAGTTTTCGTAATCCTTTCCCTCGTTGATCGTACATATACTATACGGAGTGTGGATGGCTAACAGGCCTTGTGTAAGTGAAAAATGTGGATTGATGATAACTGAGTGTAAGATGGTAAACGACGGAAGACTGTGGGCGGGTTTAGATTGTTCATCCAAACCGCGAATCATTAGACCGGTAGGTCTGTGATGTTTTGATAATTCACCGATTTAAATTGATGTTACCTGTAATTTGACTTTAAGCCTGAGGTCCATACCTTTTCTCGTTAACTGTATTCCAAAGTGACTATCACGAATTATCGTTTGAAAGGAAATCACCCCCGTCTCTTGGGGTTCTTGTTCTCCCAAAAGTGACGGAGCCTTATGTAAGAACTATTCAGCCATTCGGTTTATTCTGAACGACGTAACTGCGCCATTTTGAAGTCAATGTGTGATGTTCTAGCTGAAAGTAAACGGAAATTGTTTGCATAAGCCGGGGGTATCTCGGTGGAAACCATATTGATTGCAGGTTCGCAGGCTGTTGGTTGTGCATGCGCTCTTGTAATAAGCTTAGAAATCCCGACATGATTCAGCATACATGCCATGTTGAGTATCAGTCAGCACCCGATTATATAGAAGCTGAAAAACCAAAAAATATTGCGCGTGTGTACACGCTTTACGTTTGCTTTAACACGTCGCACAAAATGCTGCTTTGTGTAGTTGATCCTTATACATTCATTGAGTACTTTGGCACGTTGACAGTACGGTGTCAGAGTCTCTGTTTTGTTTTGTTTGTGATACGTGCGACCGGTTTTTAGCCGTTTTTCTCCACTGAACTAGCGTCCTACCAGCTGGATGAAATCACTCTGTTGGGCTCAAGTTCATGCGCGCTATTGAAACAATTATCAGGATCTTTTACTTATCAAGGCCATGTGATATTGGCTGAAGCAGATCACTGGCTTGGTCAGCCGTTCATCCAACGCACTGCGACCAATCAGGATATCGACAACATGCTGGAGGAATCGTGACCAGACTAACCTAGCAGACAGCCAGGTGCAGCCAAGATGATTGAGCGGAACGACCCGCCGTCGTCCAATCGAATCGATATACTAACCGTACAACGGCAACCTGCAAAATGGACCATATGGAACGATTGATGCGTTTCTGTATTCATTAGTAGTATGCACTTTACTTCGGTCAGATGAGATTTTGATGGGAGCCCAACGTTAGTTTTAATCTCTGTTGAAGAACTATACAACAAGTCGCATCCATTTTTATCCAGGGGCACTGGCTTTACATATGAACCTTGGTTTCCATTACCACGTTTGTTCCTTGTTTCCAATACCTTTTTTGTCGTTTGAAGAAAATTGAAAGAGTGGACGTTCGAGAACGGATGGATTTTGAGAAACATTCAACTTTCACGTAAAGGTATCAAACAGCTGCTTAAACGGGCTTTCAAACGATGGCGCTTTGACATTCATGCAAACATTTACCGGGAACTGGAAACTAGAGGCGTAAGTTTGTCGTCTTTGCTTATTTCTGTGTTGAACTTATGATAGTTTAACAGGCTAAACCGTGGTCTATCCATATACATTTTTCTTCTTTTTCTTTGGGCCGCCTGACTGTTTCCACTCCCACAACAACTCATACCACATTGATGTTCTGTTTTCGCTTCATAATGTGTCCAATCACTCTAGTCCAACAACCTGTTATTCATTCCTACTATAAACCAACATGCGGTTGCATTTTCCAAGTTTTCCACTGGCATTGATAGTCCACGGTAAGAAAAGTAGATAAGTCTTTAGCACTTAATCATTTACATTTGGGTGTAATTGATGTCACGAAAGAGAGATGAAACAATTGTTTGTTATTCACACCAAATATTTTGAAAGCACGCTGACTCGCAAGGTTGTCGTTATTCACTTCAATCCTTTGTTTTGTCAGTTTACCTCCTCGACCGATCTGGGTTTCGGAAGGTTGCTTCTCTGTTGTTGGCGATTACCGAACTTGGTATTGACTACTCGAGCCTTGGAGATGTCATTTTAAGTTAGGGAATGGGGCCACAACTAGGCTTTTGAAAAGAGATGTGCACTGTGTAACCAGAGTCTCCCCATCCTGTGACTGTTCTTGTTGTTACCACTGCACGCTGTTACTGTTTTGGAAGAAAAAGTTGTCGAACTCGGACTGTCTAAACATCCTTTGCATAGTTTCACCGTATTGTTGTGTAACTGTTCGTACATCTTCATTCTACGTTTAACTTTTTACAGAAAATGCGTTAGCATGCCACTGACACTGGCCAGCAGACCACTTGGACTATCGATGTACCATCTGTGATCTTATCAAA
This sequence comes from Paragonimus skrjabini miyazakii, assembly GCA_014338405.1. Classification (NCBI taxonomy): domain Eukaryota; kingdom Metazoa; phylum Platyhelminthes; class Trematoda; order Plagiorchiida; family Troglotrematidae; genus Paragonimus; species Paragonimus skrjabini miyazakii. Next base: position 98,832 of record JTDE01001420.1, on the reverse strand, counting down.
TATTCCGTTAGCACTCATACAACGTTTAGAGTAGTGGAGCATTTTGAATAACTTCCGTAGTTCCGCAGTCAAGCAGAAGACGCTCATTCTGTCGCCTACCTTTCACGGACACCTTGCCCTTTGTGAAATACATCAATCGTGTCATTTGCCCACACACAGATCTTGAAGAGGCTTCTTTTTGACAATTCATTTCTGACATTAATCCTTTCCAGCTACGAGAATGAATAACTAAAGCCTGTGATCCGTGGAAGATGTTTTAGTCCGTTTGTGATTCTTCATAAATTCGAGCAGGGTCTTCTACACATTAGTTTTTTGTCAATGTGTATCTTCCCTCCTTGGTGTTCACAGTCAGTCAGAACGCTCACTCTCACTTCAACAGTGATTACAAGTAGAGCATCTTGATGACAAAATTACACCCTGCTTGAGATTTTGAAAGTAGACGTTAAACAACCATTAGGAAATAACTTTGCTGCAGGTCTAACATTTCGGTGAGGAAATGAGAACTGGTAAGTTTTAGGAAACGTATGTCTACTGTGCTTTCATCTCGGTATTGGATATTTTCCGCATTCCTGAAATAATCGGTCCAGTTTACCAAATTATTCCAAGTGATATTTACCCGTCTACTTGCTATCATGGTGATTTGGTGCAGGCTTCTCACTGGATTCGACCTGTTGACGAATGTCTGTTCATTTTTTGCGCGGGCAGTAACCTTGCTGACAGAACTGAATTATGACTGAAGGCCAATCATCTGTTTCTACACGCAGTTTCATCCATCCAAGTCAATTGCTTGCTGGTTAAGCTTGACTTTGAGGAGTGTGTGCTAAACTGTTGAATGACAGACAGCCATCACCGACGCTTATACATTGGTAGTTAGCAGTGGTGTCCGACTACCATACAACCATGGAAAGATTAGAGTAAGTACACCTTATCTGAAAGACAAACGAGGGTCAATCAGGCGGTATACGAAGCGTAAGTTTCACGGTAAACATTACGACTCAGTACCGTTGTTCTAGTTAGTTGAAACTAACCGTGGAGCCCATGTGAACGAATTTCCAATGGACAGAATTATTTTTGGTAAATTCTCATTTTGAATTGTGCAGTTACATAAAATCGTTTTCTAGGAAGTTGTTAATCAGTATGTAAACGAATGGTGGTATGATTGACAAATTGATAAACATGGCTTTAGTATGGTCATGCAAACAGTAACTGATTAGTCAGCATGTTTCATGAACTAGGCTACGATATTTGAACTTCCGTAAACCCACTGAAAAGCATCTTTATCGATCACGATCGGCCAAATAAGCTAGGGTGGGTCTGGTCGGGTTCTTTGTTAACCCCGTATATAACGGTACTTTTCAATTTTTATGAATCCTTTCTGGTTAGTGTCTGATGGTGTGATGTATGTATGCCTCGGACAGTCGAAGAGATGCATCAAGAATGAGACAGTTTTTATACGTACATTTTCGATGAGATGGTTTGATATTACCTACCGTAAATAGGTCCTTACAATAGTGCTTGTGATGTACCAAGTCCTTTTGACTGCGTTTATTATCTGATGTTTTATCAAATTGGACGCAGTATCCGTTCCAAATAGTTGTTACCTATCTTTTTAAACCTTCACCATTGACTTTCCAACACTCACCTCGTTAGTGTACGAAACCGCAGAAAGTCATGCTCAACTTTTAGCGTCGATTATTGAATCAGATTGACTTGATCTCTTTCCGGAGGTGAGTATAAAACGATTAGTCTTCGATGCTTTGTTTATTTTACCACTGGGTTCCATGCGTAAATTATTTTTGGATTCTCACTTAACAGTACTTTTAAAGAAACTACGATTTTTGTGCTTGAGTTGTTTGTAACCATGTTGATTCTAGCACATTTTTTCGGTTGTCACGCCTCCTCCATCGCCCAACTGTTGTACAATTGTTCAGTTGATCTTAAGTAGTCGCTTGATTTTGTTCTTGTTTCTCGTTCAGTTGCTTGTTACGATTTATGTAAATAGGCGTACATACTTTTGCCAGCGGCCCGCATATGTAACCGTTCCACTTGCGCAACGTAGCTTGAATTTGTCAGTTTTCATTCGTTGGTAAGTTCAGCCGAGGTCACACGTATTCTTTCGTATACTGGATATTTGAGGACGCTGTTCGATCAGTGGCATTTGTTAGCCTGAAACCACGTGGTTCGTCTGTTCATTTTGCGGTCACGGAGTTTATTGAATGCGTGACTTTTAAATAATTGGTAGCTTGGGCAAAAAATATGCGCACCGTCTATGTGTAATGTGCCAGGAATTTCATCTGACGTTTTGTGCTGTCCTCCGGGCTGCTGTTCCTCCGTCAGTAGCAACCGAAATAACACAAAAGATTAAATAAACTACAACAGTTTTTTGAATGCAGTCACCTCATTGATTATGACACGCTGTCTTAGACTACGGCATTTCCAAGCCGATTTCATCGAGCTCGATAGGCGGCATTCCCCCTTTTTCCTCAATAAAATGGTCAATGTGCTCATGGGCGTTAGACCACGTGACCGCCTTACGATGTCTGTCCGCTACCTGCAGTCTTTCTAATAACGGAATGATCGGAATATGTACGTTGGCAGGAAAACGAGTTTTGTGGGTGTGTGTGCGAAGCAAGGGATTATTGGTACGGAGTTCACACTGCTGACGGCGGGAAACTCGTAGTATCACAAGCGGCTACGAACAACGAAGCCAACAGAACGACCTTTTGTCATACCAGTAGTTCCTATTGGTCATGCTCTCGCTTCCTTTAGTTCAACAACTCTTTCTTTTATCCTAAGATGCAGAGCATTGAGGTGTGCTCATCTAGCTTTATGACGAACATCTTTTCACATCACCCGCCCATTCCATGTAGCCACATGTATTAGGTCTACCCCAACCAACATTCAACTATGCGTGGCCACACGCCAGTTATCATGTGCACGTTTCCAGCACATTACCAGGCCCGTTGATCTCTTACTTGTTCTTCATGTTTACTAGAGTTATCACGGGCATCTTTTGATGAACGATTTGCGTTTATGGGTTTTGGTGCACAATTGTGTGAAGCGCTACTGGATTCTATCGTTTTGTCTATGGCGTGAAAAGCGGTCAGTAGTATGCCACAGCGTTTTTCTTCGCATCTCAACATCGTTTTAACTTCAGTCGGTGCACAGAATCGTAATACACGGATAATGAATAAGTATGTTTTCAGTTGTTTATGCTTGAGCTAAATATCATTTTTGCAAGGCCAGTGATGTTAAGAAATTGTCGAAACCAGTCGTCTGTCACTGTTTTTCCGGCAAATTTTTTATTCAGTGGAAAGTTTTTTGTTTATGTTGGAGTTTGTGCCACAGCTGGCGTTGATGTTGGAGAAGAAATATCCCGACGTAATATTCGGTTGATTTTTACTAATACGAGACATCATCATCATCATCATCATCACAGACTGCAATACATCAGTGGTTCACACTGATGCTTAACTGCCACACAACCACGAAGAAGAAAAAGCAAACCCTGTATAGGACGAGAAGGGAAAAAATGGAAGGGGAGGGGAACACAACCACTAAAGAATAGCTACGTCTACATTCAAACATACAACATCAAGGCGCCTACACCTTGCAAACAAACAACCGAGCTGTAAGTGAAAATGAGGCGTCATCAGCAAGACAGCTTCCTTACGGCTTTCACTTCCCCGCGTCATTAAATGCACTCACTTCACAGACAGCTCGGCCAAACAACGACAACATTCACGCCACTGAGCTCGGTTAGCCGCCATCTCACCTAAAGTTTCAAGCCACCGACTCTGTGAGTCGCGAGGGCTCCAACCCAGGAGACGTACCCGATCTACAGTAGCCAAACCCTTCGTGAACCATTTCATTTGTCTATGCCAGGTCATCATCTCTGAACACCAAAGTGATATCGACCCCTTGTTACAAGGCGTGATCTATAACATGACTGTGCGCGCGGTACTGTTGTGCAGTTGCGACACCTGACAGCTCTTCGTCGATACTGTCTGTAAGCTATCTGTCTGCGGAGTGTTGTCATTGTTTGATGGTGGCGATACCATAAAGTCGGTTGACATAACACTTGTGTTTATTGTCACGACGTTCGTTAGGAATACATTTCGTATCTTTTCCGGTTAAACATTGTATTGCTGCTAACTTTCGTTTTCTACAGTCCATGCTAGTCCGTCACGCAGACTTCCCGTTCGTATGGTTTTCCTTTACTCAGGTCTACAACCCCGAAGGACTTGGAAACTATCCGTATCGTCACGATGCTTTGATTGTCTACCGCATTTTGGAAAAATACGTCGGCAAATACGTTCGTTATGTTTATCGTGAGTGATACTCGTGATTGATTTGATTACCGTTCTGTGCTTGCTTAGATAGCTTACGTATTGCGTAATATTTACTGGAGCCTTTTGGACCACATGTATTCGATTGCCATTATCTTGTTCGCATGTCATTTTTGTGAAATTGACCTTCGTTTTTTTTCACATGTTATGTTGACACCAGAATATCGTCAGCTCTGAAGAAGTCTCACTTATTCTGGAGGAGAGAAACGGCTAAGCATGGATGTATCAGAGACTCGACAACCTATGGTCATCCGTTGTACATACAAATATGATGCCTGTACAATTTATCTTTTGTACAGCTGGTTGGTTATATAGCTTATTTCGGCTGAAAGCGATTTCTGTTCACCATCGTCACCAGGCACATCTTCTGTCTCAGTTAACTGGTATCGACGTATCTGAACAGTGTTGCAAGGCAGACCAAAACCGAACCAGCAATGAGAAAGGATAGCAAAGCACAGACAACGGATGCAAATTGGCGCAAATGATTATTTTATTCGGCTTCTTTCTGATTCTTAACTACTGCTGCAGATCATGTTTGTTTTAGCGAGATTTTCTTTCCTTTGGTGCTTCGTGATTTTCCGTCATTGTTATTTTATAATCTTGACTTGATAGAGTGTTTTCTTCTTCTTCAGCACGTGGTACGGAGGATTTACTGCTGGACGCTGAACTGCAGTCCTGGCGTCATGAAATGGCCAGTCCTATGGAAGATGGTGGTCTGGGGCTGTTAGGCATTCCAGGTAGCTCAACTAAGGTGAGCTCGCGTAACATGTGGATCTGTTTCGGTTTTAGTGGAATTAAGTGCCTACGACTCTATGGTACTAGGCTGCGTGCTGAGCTCAGAGTAGCTCAGGCTGTCCGATCAAACCTTGATCGTTTACTACCTTTCGGTTCATTGGTTAAATCGAATCAATGTTTAATCGTAACGTCTACCATTATCATCAAAGTCTGGTTATACGACTCTGCGTACTGGTGATGCCATCTACATATTACGCTTGCCGGAGCTGGCGACACCCGTATTTGTTTGAGGCAGTTACATCGGCTGAAACCAAAGGACACCAGCACTCGTGTGTCACCGCGGGCGGCCTGCTCTGAACCATTTTTGTAGTTCCGCTCGCACATCCCTCAATCGGCAAAAGTCTGGAACCAAGATCAAGGGGAATGTGCTCAGAGGGCCTTCTAGGCTGTTTAGGGATTTCAGATAGTCAACATATTCTATCCTATCCTATCCTATTGCTTGAACTTGAAGGTAAACTTGTCTTCAGCGTGAGACAACATTACTCAGCTTCCAAGTACTACTTCGATGCCGTGGTGGAACGATTGTTACAAAAGAAATCTAAGTCAAATAGTTGTAACCAAATCGTGCCTTTTGACTGGGTCTAGTGATGAAACGGAAGAAACACTCGAATGAAGATTCGGTATCTAGAACAACTTAAGAGAGGGTTCTCGGCCTCATCTGATCTCTACACCTTTTCGTAAAGGGTGATATCCATGGTCTTCACGATTTCATGGTTGGCAACGTCATTGTCCGGATTAGCCTACCACACTAACAGAAGGCAACATATTCGGATGTCCATGCCATCGCAAGTGGCTTGCGCTGCATCACTTGTGGTTTCACGTGTGCTGTGTATCTGGTATAAATCTGAAGGAATAAGATCAAGGAACGTGTGATCAGCGTGGGGTTTCGTTTAGTTGAATAAGAGGTACATTAAGACACACACACGCTTCGAGCTCGACCTGACGATGCTTAATGTGAGTGAATAGTTGATTGGTGAAACACAACAACTAAATTCTAGGTCATCGAGCCTTTAATCACTTGGACGCGGGTACGACGTTTCAACTAGTGCTTCAAAAGAGTTTTATGAATGGTGCATCCGTGTGCGTTTTAAAACACTACTCTAAAGTTATCAGATTTTATTGCGCAGGATGTTCGTTGTCATATCACACTTGCTCATGTTTGAATTGAATGAACAACTAACTGTTCAAACATAACTGCAGACAATCGCTATATCCAGACCAGCGGCCACACTATTGATGATCTAAATCCTTACTACTGGGTTAGTGCCCAGTAATCCTTCTGTTAGAAGAATCTCACCATGGAGGGAACGATTTCATTCTGTCTCGAGCTTTTTATCTCCATATCTTTCTTAGTGTGGATGCTTTGCCGCGAATGAACCCGCAGCTGGTTTGTGTTATGCTGATGGCGATAACATCTAATAATCCACTAGGATTTCGTTTGCAAATTGTGCTACTTGTATGTTTTACGCTTGTTATAGTCGTCATTGGGTACTTTAGACAATTTTCTGACAGCGTTGTTATATCTACGGTTACTAATTGTGGCTGAATGTCCATTCCTCTAAAATGAATAAGTTGATTTTTATTGTTTCGTTTTCTAAAATGTGATGTGAGCAAAAAGGAAGTCACAGGTAATCATATTTGGATCGACTGCGGCCGCACGATTGCTAATTTTTCTCATCTACTAGAAGGCCAACATAGTGACAGATATGCCGTCGTTGCTAATTCCCCCTCTTTTTTATGTAGTAGGTGGGAACGGTTAAAAATGATTATAAACGTGAGGACTTGACAGATCACGCGGGTGACACTAGAATCGAACTAGAACATCTGTGAATCCAATTTAGTACGTCCGAATGTCTGCGTTCAGTTTCTTCTGGGAATCCATTTTCGAGGCTGCTTCAGTCTAAAGTATGCTGACAAAACTGTGGAATGCAAATTGTGTAAGAAACGTCAGACTGAACTCTCCCACCTAGTAAATAATCTTTAGTCCGATGATTGTTCTTTTCGAATAGCGCTCCATGTGCTACGTACAGGCTTTCACAACATAATACTTTTGGTCTTCGTGATTATTTGTCAGCCTTGCTATCATTTTTTAGTAATTTCTGATCTCATGTCACTATTTTCAAAATGCGCTTCACAAGTCAGCAAGATTCGTTGAACTCATCGTTTGATGATGCTGATTAACGCTCAAAATCTGTTTCCATTTTTATGGTAACCTGTTAGTGATTTGTGTAATTCACATGTTTCTTCAACCGTACAATGCAGAACTTTGTATTGTGAAAACTCTTGAAATGAGTATGTATCGCATGATGGAGACCGCGAATAGTTCTGTATCTTGGGTAAATCCTCAGAATCTTTGATATGATTCCACCGCTATTACGTAGTCGTTGTTTACGCGTTTTTCACTAGGTCAAGTCGCAGGATTATGACACAGGCGTCTCAAGTGCGGAGATTTTCGGACTCATCACGGTGGACGAAACCATCAAGTTTCTCGTTGGTATCTTGCATCTGAGCATCATTGTGGCTGGCTCCTCGCTCAGGCTACCTATGTTTGACGAGTACGGGTTTCCGGCGCACTACCCACTCAGTCTGTTCGGATCACCTCCGTCAGATCCAGGAGTTTCAGGTACCTGTTTGTCTTCATTTCACCGACTGTTGGCAAACGATTTTTTCGTTCCCGGATAAGCGTTATGTTCATTTTGTTTGTGTCAGTTCATCACCACTAAATTCTTGCATTTATTTTATGGCCGGTTCTTTGGAATGATAGTGAGTCTCGTTGATCTTCGCAGCTAATTTCTTAGTCTTCTGGTGTGACTCCAACATTTCGTTGTACATCTGTTGATAGTTTTCACACTGTTTCTGTTGCGTTGCAACCACTGTTGCATGTCCTCGAAGTTTACGATCACTATGGGGTCAATCCGACGCAAACCTTTTGCTGAGGCGTCAAATTCCCCTTGCCAAATTCTCTCAATGAGTTACTCTTAACTAGGACCACAGTATGAACTGCTATATGGGCAGAAGCTGGCTCACAGTGTATTGCAAGCTAATATTTCATTTATAGCTCAGCTGTAAGAACACATCGCACAGTATGAGACCAGTTTGGACGATTTCCGAAACTGTACTGGAGACGGTCCATGAAATACTAAGCAAGGTATTAGGAAAATGCGACACTGTAGACGTTGTAAACGCGAATCACTATGTCGTTTATCTGTTGGAAGCAAACGTGTGCTACAGTGTGAAAGATACATCGATGGAACATAATCGGCTGTCACATGATTGCTCGGCCCAGTAGTTTGTACGGTTTTTCTAGTCTTTTGGTTTATACATGTGGATATCACTAATCTATTAAGGAGATTTCTTTTACTTTGCTACTTATCACATTCAGTAGGTCTAAGTCATACTTCTCTATAAATGAAGTGTAACGTCATTCGTGATTGGTCAACAGTTCTGATTGTTGCAAGTCGAACATCTTTCACACTTAGTCGCAGTCTTAGAATTCCGATAGATCCTCCGGCGTAATCATGCCAGGGTTGAGTTTCTCCCTAATCAGGATTCATCTGGGGGCGTCGATGCTGTCTACAAGAAATAGTCAACGATCTAGGATGTAGACACGTCATTATCCGCATTATATCATCCTGTTCAAGGACGTTTCTGCTCAGGCTCCGGTTTAGGCCACTAGTCGTGCAGTACAAGCTGGTTCTGGTATCCAGTTGATCGCGAGATCTACTGCGAGTGTTGCCCAGTATTACCGTGACTAGTTGATACCCCGTTGTATTGCCAGTTTTCCAGTGTTTTCATACAGATTCCCGATTTTTTGGCCACACGTACATAAGCATTCTTCGTCAACACAACCGATTGATCAGTCGCAATGTAATGATGTGACTTGTCAAAGGAATCTCCTTTGTCGATCTTTGGTGTTCAGTGTGTTTGTGGGACTATTCCGAAGTGATTAATTTCGACTGAATCAATGCTTCTCGATTCGGTGCTGCGGAATCGTTAGGGTCACCAATACAAAATAAGGATACATCTAAGGTTCAACCGATTTGCGTTCATATCGTTAACGTTGAAAGGTTTCAACAAAATTCTTCTAGTTTTTCTGATGTCGTGGGATACGTACACGGGTTCACATCAATTTGCTATAAACGCGTTATCCTTTCTTGTCCACTCAGTTTTTTCTCTCTTCTGGTTAGTACTCGCAAGGCGTCGTTTTTGCTTTCTTTATCACATCAATGCTTTCGACTACACCGGCCAGGAACTGTTGCTTTTCTCTCTCTTGCTTTTGTTACACAGTTATTTTCCCAGTTATTCCCGGCTTACTTTTTTACATGGTCAAGCATCTTAATTCATTCCAAATTTGGGTGTGTTTCATTTCTGTATGCCTTGAGCCCCATGCCTGTTTCAAAGAAGTCATTTGCAAATGCTGTCATCTTTGGAACTGGACATTTAGTGACACTCCCAGCTGACCTCTCGTTTTGCACAATAGTCTCACAGAACTGAGCGGTTGGCCTAACCTACGCTCGTTATCGCTCAGTGCGTCCAAACCTGTGGATGTTTTATTGTCCCTCCACCAATTAACTCACTAACACAAGTTATAAATAAGACATTTTCTGGATCCACATGTGCTAACTATTTAGGTGTCACATTAAGCCACGACTTGCTTTTATCTTCCTAATGTTTTAATTCAAGTGAAAGTAAACGCTTTATTGCAACCTTTTTAAAATGTATATTCACATCTTCAGCTAGATTCAGTTGTAAATATGTATTACCCTTATTTATGATTGCTTTTTTGCGTTACCCAATAATCCCGACCTTTCTACAAAATGAACCGAATTAAAACTTTCTCTGTTGCTATTATTTCTACTGAAGACATGATTACGTTAATGCTAAATATTCATCTCTCTAGATACGTAAAGCGATTTCCTGGTTCCAGTTGACCGACACTGTTAACAGTTTCTACCGTCATACCATTATTGTAGCGTTTGATAAGGTATCAGATGGTAAATATGAAGTGCTGCCCACATTTGATCCAGTCCAGCTGTTGCGCAGTTTTGCTTGTATGATCAGAAGCTTGATCATCAGCTGAGCACTGTTTTCACACGGTGACCTCTTCTGAAAGTTTTCGCATGTCGTCCTGTTTGAGATTTACACTCAGAGTCTATCATTCATACAGTGCGCACGCGGTCTCCAGTTAACTTTTCCCCCAAATGTCAGTCGGTCCATCTCCATTTGTAACGTGACAGTCACATCGACCTAAAGAAAAATTGTCTCAATCCATCCGAATTGGCGACTTGTTTTGTGCATGTCATGTAACATAACTTACGACTTATCTGTTGTCGGAGATGAATCGACTTGACAGGACATCTTTTTGTATGTCTATGTTATGTGCTTCCTAAAGCAGGATTACTGTATTTAGTTACTGAGTAATTGCCGCTATTGTTCTTTACTCTTATTACTCATTATTTTAAAAGTTGAAAGTTTTTTGCCAGAGGAACCGTCTCACCTCTTCTTTCGGATGTGCATGCCACGTGTTAAGATCCCCTAAAGTTGACGGTGTTGTCGTTCGTTAGTAACTTCACTACTGCATAATTGTTTTCGATCTCACCAATCTGTCGCACACCATTGTTCATTTTCTCCGCGATCAGAAGACAGCGCACTTAACCATGGTCCTGGAAGCGTGAACAGCTTATCGATCACTCGGAACATGGATCAGATTATCGCTTCGTTACCTAATCGTCAAATGACCGTGGAGATTGTGTTGTACACACGACTTGCTAGTCGGGTGCAACAATCCGTTCTGGGCAAATACGAGTCGGACTTCATTTTCAAGCACAACGCTGTTACCATACTGGAAGAGTGAGTTGAGAAAAATCTGTTCCTTCTCGTCATTACACCTATCTCTGTTGCTGTTATGTTGAACTCTTTCCTTTTCTTTGTGCGATGCTTTCTCCTTGCTATCTTACTGCAATGTACGCGAAGAAAGACAGCAAAGAACGAAGCTTTCCGGAGCTCGGTCCTGTATTATTTCCCGACAGATCTTGTTAAATGGACTTGTGCTTCTACACTTCCATACACATTATCTGAGGTGCTGTCCATCTTGATGTATTTATCTCAAAATAACCACTTGCTAGAGTTAACTTGCCTTGTTTATCACACACTGCATTTAGACTTTGTGTTCCACTTGATTGCACCTTATCCATCCGTATGCTAGGTTCATGGTGTGTATTCCACAGCCACGTGACGGTGTGATGCAAGCTATGGATATTGAATAGTATTAGTTTCCGCGCTTTTATCTGTGGTTGCACATGCTCACGTGGTTTGATCGTTGGTCTTTATACAGAACGTGGCGCACCGTTTTCCGGCCATTCTGTTTTCAGTAGATACCATTTTACGTTGTTGCTTGCTTCTTTTCCTGTTGTCATATCAAACCATCAACTTGCACCGTTCGTTATAGGTGGAGTAAGTACTGGTCATTTGCTAGTTTATAAGATTCGGAGTAGATTTCAGCACCATCATGTTTGCCTGATATCTTCCTTGCTACTCATGTGGATCTCGTGACCTCGGTTGTTGCGGTCGTATGCATTGACCAGATGATTTTTTTCGTCTCTCTTTTATGGGTTAGATAGTTTGGTTTGCAGTTTTCATAAAACAAGGAGTTTATCGTTAAGCAACATATCAAGTCACGTTCTGAGGAATAAATATTGCCAAATTGTCTAAACCAAAACAGCTTTAGCTCCTGAGGGTAGCGGGGCTCAAACCAGCAATCTCATGATTTGATAGTCATAGCTTCCATTGAATCTTTCATTGCACATACTTGCTTGAATAGCTTGCTTACTTGTTCGTTGAAAATGTGTTTGTTCTTCTGGTATTGTTTTAGAGGTTATGTTACATTCTATCACCTCATTTACCTGTCGTAGATTTCGTCATGATCTCGCTGATGCTGCTTTACAAATTGATGCTAACAATCTGGCAAGAGATATGCACCACCAGTATCGCGCTTTGGACCCATCTCTAATGCCCAACTATCCTGGCATTTGAAAATGTTTAACAAATTTTTGGGTCACTTTATTCAACATGTTGCCTTTGGCCTTTCTGTTCCTTATCATCAACTCATCAGGATTTCATCGGTATGGTAAACCAGCTGATCATTTTCCACAATATTCCATGCTACTTTTCGATGTTTTGCCTTCCAGCAAATGGCTAGTCTACACATATGATAATTTTCGGCACTGTTCTATTTTATCTGTTCTAGCACTATCTATGTTTTCTTCTGCAACTTCCTATTTGCCTGTGACTTGGCTCAGTCAATTTTTTGTAATTTCTAGTTTTCACTTTTTTCAATCACTGTGTGTTTTACTATATTTTTGTTCAAATCAACTCAGACCGAATATAATGATTTTGTACAAGTTACGTTCTAACTGTGTATGTTTTATTTCTCGCTTTCCCATTTCAATTGCATGCTTGTTTTTACTATCATCGACCTATTCTGCTAAGGTTTTTCGATATACCTACTATTTTTGTTTTATGGAATTAGCTCGAACCAAGTTGTCTGATTGCGACCTGTGCCTCGGTTGGCACACAAAATGCTAACAGTTTCTTGTAAGGAATAAAAGCCATTTCTAGCTACAACCTCGCCATGTATTAGCAGTCGCGAGTTGTACTAATCAATCGTTACTAGCTAATATTAGCCAGTAGGACGAAATAATATAACTTAATTTACTTTCACAATTGATCACGGCCTTTATATTATCATACACTTTCCATCGAGTCTGTTTCTGAAAGAAGAACCTGACTTTCGCTGCTGCCAGAGTTCGTCAACAGCGCATATCCTTGCCACGACTGGGACCATAACTTCGATGAAGTTTACATGTTCACCACTGTGCCACCGACCTCACAGTAGGCACGTGTAAATTTTCATATTCACTTAGTCATCCACATTCGCTTATGAATAATGCCCGGATTGCTCGATCGCTTCGAGAGGAAACAGGAACCGTCATGTTGACTCCAAGTTGAAATCACGGAAATTATTGAACTGGTTTAACGATAGTTTAATTACCAGAGCGAAATAAGTTTGCATCAGTCACGGACACACAAAAATTGGTCTGTGGCCAATGCCGAAGTTCATAGTTTTTGATCCTAAGCTATAGTTATTGTTAGTAACGTTTAACTTATGACGCACTACTTTGGCCAACACCCGTGACTCTTTGAAAGTGTTTCTTCCGTAGAGCTTTTGCTACGCACAGTTTTTCCACCAACGACAGTCACTGTTATTTTTTCGCATTTCACTTTTCCTTGGAACTCACTAAGTTAATTTTATGGGACAGCATTTCACTCACTTTGTCAGTTCTAGTTTTTTTTTGGTTGCATCACTCGCGATTGCGTAATAGCACCATGGTCGAAGTAGCAGTGTTAATCAAATGACCTGTTCTGTGTAATTACTTCTCGGTCAAAGATGCCTTGTTGTTACACTGAAGTTACGCCTTTGCCTGCACTGATCAGTTAGGATGTGTCTGGTCTTTATCGGTTATTTGTTTCAGTCTGTTTTATCAATGTGTACGTCACTGCAGCTGGAGGTAATCTGGTAGATTATGTAAAGGACAAGCAATGTTCTTTATGAGCAAACGATCAGGGTTATGCTGGCGGAAAATAACAGCAATAGGATAAGTGCGATCAGTCGTAGAACTAAACATACAGCTTTTATAATGAGTATTATGGACTTGCTTCTTCAAAATTATTTATGATTGAGGTTTGACTGAATATACTTTTACATACATACCAAGCATCTTTCAGGGATTCGTGTGATCCGTTGTTCATAACTTCCTGTCTACTAAGCAGGACGCAAGTGGAAAAAAATTGTGACTATTGTCCTTTCCTTATAGCTTCACGATAGACAAATGAACCCATTTTACCACATTGGCACATTGAATTTAGAACGTGTAAGAGTGGTGGGAATCATTTATCTTTTTATCATGGGTAACAGGAGGAGTTCAACGAGTCACTTTGGCTATAGTTTTATTACACGCTGTTAACTCCGGGATGCTGGCATTCACAAGAGTGCCACCAACCAAGCGTCACGCGATGACTGTTGTATGAAGCGGCTAATACAACCTAGTTCTCTGCCGTGGATTTGAAAATGTTTAGCTCACTTTCTATATACACATATATTTGTTCATCCATTGTTTTGTCATGTGCTCCTCCAAATAACAGAATGTTCTATGCTATCCACTAATAGTAAACGAAATGCTTGATCCTCGATGTGTGTCTTGCTATCCTGAACTGGATAAAAAGCACACAGTGTTTAAAATTTTTAATAGTTGTCATCCGTAGTCTTCTCTCCTTCACATGATCCCCCAGTAGACAGTAACAGACGAGACCATGTGATGATCACCAAGCACTTGATACTATTTCGATATGAGTTAATCATCCAATCTCGTACCTGCATAATTTATGTTCTTCTCTATTCGTCGAACGTTCGCTTATTGTTACTGACGCTGTTTTGACTATCTTGATGTTCCCTTCAAAGATGGGTCAGGTTTTTCTTTCATTCTGGTGATGGTTTTCATATGGATTGATTGAATTTCAGCCACATATCTGTAACTGTTGGTCTTCGTTTGGAACTGGATATGGTAGGGTACTATGGGCTAGTGGATGATGCCTCTGATACTCAAGATAGTTACTCAAGACAGTTTAAGCTTCTGTTCATCTATGATGACTGCTTCTTTTGTCGCAGTTTGTGTGCTAGTATTTTGCCTGCCATCTCGATGCCAGAAAACAACCTTCCGAGGTTCTCTTCTTAGCTAATGCCGTTTTACTTGAGATTCCGGTCACCTTCAACATACCATTGTAACCAGCACTTACAGTGAATTCAAATAACAACGTAATCCAGTAAATCTACACCGATGCTGTTATCACTTCCCTGGAATCATTGCTTAATGGAAACAGGAGCGTTCGGCTTCAGGTAGCTCTTCCTTCCCCAGTCTCAATCTCCAGTTTCTTTTCGACGGTTTCATCTGTGTTTTCTTCAAAATTTAGACTGCCTAGTAATGTCTTACCCAGTAATTTGTGCTGGTGGATTCCATCTGGTATTTGTTTTATAATCGAAGTATCAAAGAATTTGTCCAACGTGTTCAGGAGCGTAGCAACCGGGAAAGGGTATGCACCACTGATGTGTTCCCGTCTCTGAAGGAACCTTGGGTGTTCAATTTTATTCGTTATCATTTATTCTCAGAATTTCAACGCGCGCCTGTCGCTTTTCAATTAACGGCCTTCCGTTTTTAGTTCGTGGCCATTTTTATCCAATGTATACGACGACTTTTGTCGGACTCATGGAAATACCAGTATACTCTTCGAATTTATCCTGCAGTCGCAAAGGTACAAACTGACCATTCAGGTTGCTTCATCCAGTCAGTGGTTTCAGTCACTATCCGAATCTAGACAGGCCTTTCAAACGCAGTGGCATTTCTGTCCACATTTCTTGCGAACACATAAGCACGTTGTGATTAGCGCACACACCTTTATAGATCAACTCACGATACAATGCGGACGCAGTGCACATGCGGTCGTTATCTCCCAAACTCTTGCTGGATAATCTTTGCTAGCGAGAATCGACCACAAAATGATGGTCATATGTCAACAAATATTATGAAAGCGATCAGTAGGGACTAATTGTTGATGTGAAAATTTGCGGTGCTTACTTTTTTGGTGCGTTTCCTGGTGAGTTTCTTCCAGTGTGAAAACGGGGTTAAATTTAGATATTGTTCAATTTCTAGTCTGAATTTGTGATCACCCGCTGGTAGTTAGTCGAACCTCGCTGAAGAGGTCTGACAATCTCAACTTGACTGAGAATTTCAAATCTTGCGGCCTGGGCGCTGCCTTTTTCTGTTTCTGAGACGACTGAGTGCTCTGAGTAGTGTTGATATTAGAAGCTTGCCTTATCGTACTTGACGATTGGGTCCCGTCCAGTTTAAGGTCGACGGAGTAGCGATCAGCACTTCTGTCTCACCTTAGGACAAACCTGTGTGCGAACAGTAAGTTAATTGTTGGTCTAGCTTCCGGTTTAGTTTTTGGCTTCTGTCACCATCATGTGGTGATTAAATGGTTGCAACGTCGAATTCATCCGAACTGGCTGGTTCAGCCATATATTGTTAACAGTTTCAATTCTAATATTGAGCTCTAACATTGTCCAATCTCATGTTCTTATTAATGAGTATTATATGTGCGCAAATTTAATTACTCTTATCAGTCTATTATTTAGAGCTCTTCCAGATCATCATTTCTGTCCTTCGATTTATCTGCATGCCCAAAATTGTTTTTGTTACCATTCTCTGTAAACGAGTGACCAATCTCATTTGCTGTTGATGACCTGCTAAAATTGATCATAATTCATTAGTGAGTAGCGTTCAGTGGACGAAGTTTCAAAGAGTTACTATTAAACGTTACGTTTGCTTCATCGTGTGTTGCGGGTTGAAGTTTGTACCCTTCTATTGCGACCTGGTATCCTGTCCAGATTCACACACCTGGTTCTCGTTGCTTCCACTAAGATCTCGTTCCCTTCCAACCTAATTGAACTTTGCTAACTTTTTCTTTGAAGGTTTTATTGGCAAATATTGGTTTTTTGGACCAGATTCGAACTACAGCTTTCTGTTCTATCACTTGCAGTCCGTTTCGGAATTGTAAAGCCACCCGTTTTTTTATACTAAATCTTTCGTTATTTTACACGAGAAAATAAAATGGGACAATTGTTATGATGAACAAGTTCTTTGATACAACTGATTTAATGTAACGTCGAATCGTAAGATTGATTAAAAATGTTATCCTTCATGTTTCAGACTGAGCGTGTTACATAACTTGACCGTTGAGTTGCTCTCATTTTCTGATCAGAACTCACTTTCCGGTGCCATGTGCAACAAAGTGGCTGCTGAAGCACCGCATCTGGTTTCTGTGATATTGACGACAAATTATTTGATGTGAACGTATGACTGTATATACCTGGTCTATCCCTCTTTGTCTGTCGTATGTAACCTGCATGTTTGATGTATACGCCTGATAAGAGTAAACGAATTGTCAACACATTGCAGCATGGCTTCTTTTTGAACTGACGAAATAGTTCATCGCTTTTGCTTACCGGAAGACGGGATGAACACCTCTGTTGAAGTGGCACCATAAGAACTAATGAGATTCGTATTACCGGGATAGATCAATCGCACAATTTTGATCTTGTTGAATCAAACCGGACTTCATCTGGATGATCCAGACGGTCTGAATTATTACCAGTATGATTTTTATAAATAGCGCAACACCCCAGTAGCTGATTGGGCAAATGCAGCAGTGTGATAATCTGAATAAGAATTTAGTTTTTGTATTTTTGCAGGGATAAGAAGATGTTCATTCGTGCATGCAGCCACTTTCTGTCCAACTCCTGTCTTTTGTGCATCGGCATATAATGGACGTTCGGTGTTCCCCCAAAAAAATCGTAGTGTATATATGGCCAACTGGGCGAAACAGTGATTAGTGGCTTACCAACCGGATGCAGCGACCTGTCCATCTCCGAGCCCCGTTTCTAACCCATTTGATATACCTTGGTGCCACTGTTCGTGCGAATTTGTCGCAATAGTCGAACTTGTTGGTCACCTTGTTTCAGTTTGTTCAGCAAACGTAGATTGCTTTGAATGAAAGTTTGATTACATAGGGTTACTGCGAGTTATATATGAAAATTATAACGTGTCAAATAGGTCATTAAAGATCACAGGAGTGGTACGAATCACAGTCTGCTGGGGGACGGTGAGAATGTTGGTGAATGTGTTGGAGTGTTACACGTGCCTGTCATGAGACATGCGTTCATCAGTGTCGAGTGGTTCACGCTTGCGCGGGTTTCAAGTGGATGCGGAATGATTGCCTACGGGAGGTGGAGGGTTTGTACGAGTTGTTTTTGGGCACATTGGCATTGCAATAGCCTCGGCCGTTTGATTAATAAACTAAACTCATGAATGCATCGAAATTCTTAATTGGAGGCATTAGGGGCCTCGTACTTGAAGAACAACCACTTTTCCATTCTTATTCTATATTTGATTGAACCGTTTTATGAGAAAACCTTGTTCGCAGTCAAAATTGTCACTGTTTACACTTTTACAAAGGAACGGGTTGGTCTACACAAAACTTTCGCATTGTTGACCAATTTTAGCTTTATAATTTTGTGACAAACTGTGTTAAAGTCGACTGAGTTCGATAATCTATTCTTGCATTTCATATTCATGTCTTCAACTTTACTAATTCGGTAGCTCCATTTAACATCAGGAACCCTACTGGTGACAAACGGTTGCTTTGATCTAGGTTGTAACTACCAAGTTTGTTGCTTACTCTAGAACCAAATGCACTGTGGCCACGTTCACTCCTTTTTTGCCCAGCAAACGCATCTGCACCTGCGTGGGTTTGATAGCGTCGTTTGAATCCAGGATGATATTCGTTCTTCAGTGCTACCACTAGATTGAAATGCTTCTGAGCGGTTTATTCGCTATGTTGGTCAATCAGATGCACAGCAGCGTTCTGCACTCTCTTGGTAATATAGGGTACATTTGAATTGCATCACGTTTCATGTTCCCATTCATCCAATCACGTTAATCGAGGTGCGCTGCACACTCGAATCCATCGATACCCTGAGTGATATCAGGGAAGTGACTTCGGATTATGTATGGTTTTACAACTTTGCACTTTTGTGTAGCCGCCAAATTAAGGCCAGGCTTCTATTCTGAAACCCCACACTTAACTACGTTGATCCGGTTGATGAGACCGTCCTCGTTTTTCATTGGCCTATCATATTTTTCGTCCTGCACACTTGTCACTCTCAAATTGATCATTTGTGTACAACTCTATTCTCCTCCTACTGAGTGACATCACTCTTGATCTGTGTTGCTGGTTGGCAGCGTCCCTTTCGGATTAGATCGTCACAGTAACCGCAGCCAAAGGACCCTTGCGTATAACCGTATAACTACAAATGGCCTGCGCTGCACTTTTCGTGGTTCCACATATACACACCGTTTCTAGTGTAAACCCGAAGAGGTAAGCTAAGGAGACATGTGAGTGGAGATTTTCGTGGTCCAACTGGCCACTGGTGATTAACCGGCTGATAAGTTAGTGTGAGTCAAACCTTTAGCTTTCGGAAACAAACACTTCAACGGACTACAATAATAAAGTCTGAACGAAAAAGGGAGGTTTGGAAAATATAACACAAGAAGTATTCCAATACAAGATTATATATTAGTGCATTCTAGATAGAACAAGGAGGAAAGACAAAAAAAATTAATTTGGACTGATAACCAACCAAGAAACTCAGTTACAGTACAGCAACAAAACTGAAGTAAGGAAAAAGTAGAAGGCCACAGTGGCCCAAGTTTCTGAAAATGCGGGCGAGTGACTTACCGAAAGATGTTCGCTGCTTTAGACGAACGAAAATATATACACAATTGTCTGCACCTACTAGCGACCGACATATTCGTCATTGACGGTGTACTTTGTATGTGTCGGTGATCTGCGAATAGGAAACGGCCAGTTAACTTGTCATAGCGCGTGCCCACAATTCGTGGTTCACAGATAGGTCTGTCATTGTCTGCTTTCTAGTATATCGGGTTCTACGAAAGTATTTTAATCCAGTGTACCTGACCATTAAATGAAATTATTCCTGTAATCACTACGAGACATAGCCGGTGATTAAAGGTGCACATTTTCTCGCCTCCGAAAGTTATCTCAAATCTCTTGACATTTAACTCTGTGGTTCTGTGATACAAAACGTTTAGTTCACGCCTCTGACGATGTTCTGACATTAGTGTACACGGTCTCAACATCCCACAACCGTCCTTATGTTCACTTGCTTGGATTTATTCAGGCCTAATGATATGATGCCAGAGGTACTACTAGCAGACAGTTATGACTCATTTGTCCTCGTATAGCAACTTTGTTACACGACTGACTTTGTGGGTAGAGACTCGTTCGATGCATCGGTCGGCGATGTTCTGTCATGGATCGCTTCGAAGTTGAGTTTTCTTTCGCTGCTTCTCTGATCGTTTTTATTTCCAATGACTGCCATCGTAACTCCCTATTGGAGTCAGTGCACATATCCCAGAAAAATCTGCATTCCATTTAGCTGGCTGCATCTGTGCTGATTCTCAAATGAGCTATTCCTAATCCTCACTTGGACTATGTGACTGACAGGTACGTATGCTGCCGCTTACTTTGTACCGGATTCACGCGTGCAGTCTCTAATTCGCACCCAGCGAACGTTCCAAATGATGTGAAAGTAAGCTTCACAGTTTGTTAGGGAGCGTGGTTTTTCAGGGCTGACAGATCGTTCATATATAGGTCACTGATCTAAATTCTGCCCAACCTGTGAAGGTTATCTGCCCCTTAATCTGTTCAAATTCCCAACCGTACGGAAGACATCTGCCATCATTTATTATTTTGCAGCGTCAAGTCATCCTTAGTTTTCGACCATTTGCTCGACTTCATCTCTCTGCCTACAGGTGTTTTACCTTGATGCAACATTTCCAATCGCTAATCTTCACGATCAAGTCGTGCGCCATTCGGCAAAGCATGTTGCAGTCTTCGGCGTTGTTTTCTACCCCGATCGGGACGTCCAGTCTCCTGAATAGACGGTGAGTTTGTGATCCCTATATATCTACTCGTTAGCTGACAGACTTGTTGGGCCGGTAATTAGTCCAACTGAGACCAGTTGCAGTCGGATTATAGAAAACATGCGTCTTATGAAACTGAGGATGTATCCTTGATCACTGAAATAGTTTTGGTTGTCGAACCAAAATTCGACACTAAAAATATCCACACACAAAAATGGATTGCCTCTGTTTTCTCAACTATCCAACAATGACGAAGACGCTGTTCGAGGTTGGACTGAGGCGTTTTTAAAGTACACTATAAACATACGTGGATGGTAGCAGTTTACGCTGAATATGACAGGTTGGCCGACAACTTACTGTTTATGACAACAGGCATGCTCCAAAAAGGTTGAGAACCCGGCCAAAATTGTCGGATACTTGTACACTGACCAGCATAAGACATCCAGCTTCATCTGTCACGGAGCACAGAATCCAACATGGATGCAGAATTAATGTCCATGGCGCATTCTGTTAATTTCTTGGTGCAACCGAACATGCCTCTCCATTTTTCTAAGATGTCTATTTCCTTGGTGTTCATAAACAGTTCATTGTGTACGTTGCCACTATTTTGGTGGAAGTCGCTGTTATGTTCTTCTGTTCTCGTTTGTTAGCCTCCCAGATCACCCGTCTTATCCAGAACCTGGCTTCCATTGTTGAATTTCGTTCCACTCTGTGGTCAGGGTTCCGATGAACTTCACATGATTTAAGTTTTTGCATTGATGTGTTCGAAATCACTATGAGTTTTCATGTTTTCCATTTATTTGTTTCATTCTTTCTCTGCTTCGAGTGGCATTTTCTGTTGCTTTGACATTCGCTTGTTTGTTTCATTGAAGCACCGTTTTCTTTTTAATCGCATTGGTGCTGAGAATCTTACATTACTTCAACTCAGAGGTTAGATGGCTCTTTCTCTCATTATCATTTCATTGTAACGTGTTCAGTACACCGACAGTGTTTATAGGAAAGGACGCACTAGGAAATCGTCTAATTTGAACCACAGCGGCACACGTGCGTACGCATGTCGTAACGAATGGTGTAGATGTCCGGGTGGTACGAGCAGTTAGATTTAAGTATAATGCGTTGAAAATGAGCTGCACTGTCTACCGGCCACATTCCTAGCAAGTCGTAAATGTTCTCACCGTCGTGGAGTAGTATGCGGGGTATCATCGATTTTGTGAAGCTGCGTACTTCGCGTTGTTCCCGTTTACCAGATTTTCCTTCGAACCAATTCTTTTGACTCGCTAGAACAACACGCACAATAAACTTTCTCATTTCGCTGTTCTTCAAGCCGTGTGGATTTTCTACTAGCTAACTATCTTTTAAAATCAATGTATCAAATTTATGAACGTGTTGTTGTTATTTAACGCAGACTGACTGAACCTGTATGCATCCCATGCCGATTTCTGCGAAGCAAAGAGGTGAAACAGTTCTATGCACAAGACGGTGAATACGATCCGCCAACGAAAGATGTAATTGATCGTTTCCAACGTCTCCGTTGGGGTGCCTATATTCACCCTCGGTCTGGACGTCAAAAGCATGTCTACCGGTAGGCTATTGATGCACCCTGTTTTGTACATTACTTGCATGCTGTGGTCTTTTTTCAGCCACATATTGAATTTTCTGCAATATTTTTTCAGACGAAACAGCTTCTGTGCACAGTTTAATTAAAAACCATGCACTTTCAGTTGATAGCTGGTCTTTTTCAGTTCCTCTTTGAAAAGTTACTTTTATCGAAAGTCATAGAAGAATTTTCAAGAAGTCAGTCGAAGCAACCTACACTGATTTCCGGTCAATTTATCATCTGCTCACTTCACCAGTCTGACGGAATTATTCACTTTCTCAGAGTCTTGGAAAATAATGCGATTAACCGTTTTATTAGATTTTAAAAAAATTCGATAGCTTGCCTCATTCCTACTTTTTTTAATGCCAGTTTGCACCTGCTACTTCGTTAGCCGACATAGCCGGCGGCATGCATAGGGTAGTGGTTTTTATCCAGCGGCTTGTTTTGACTTAGGATAATGTATGTATATGAGTGGCGTCGTTGCTTGACGCGGCTACTAACACTTTTATGTGCTTTGTTACATGTGTGTATGTCAGCTCCTATGATCAGGCGAAATGATTTCTGTTCAAATCCTGTTTACAAACTCAATCAATAGAAAGTCTATGCGAATGCGACAGCTGCGATAAATTATGGGGGATGTTCAAATTGAAGTTAACTAAATCCCTGACTACTCATCAGTAATCAACCAATAGTCATGCGGTTATATCCAGAATATTCATAAAGGTCAAGGTTGTAAGCAGCTGTTTTCGGTCACCCTCATCGGGCGTGTACATTTACGACGGATTCATTGGGACGTAGAATCCTAGTGGTCATGACAGCTGTGTATTCGGCAATCTAACCGGGTGGTGATCTTTATTTGCATGTAAATGTGCTGTTCAGGTGAAATATTCGACGTGCTAATGATGAGATGGGGCTCGATTGGTTTACACATGATTAACCACAAAAGGTGTAGTATCTGTACCAGATTCTTTTGTTCACATAGCTGAGGCTTATAGAGTCTGATTACGATCCCGTCTGCCGTCGATCACAGTCTCGGAAGTGAACACGAGACACTTGTAAATAATTTTGAAAGCCCTATCGACCGTGTTGTGATGACCCGTGTCGACCTCATGCGGTTTAATAACATTAGAGCTGACTTTCTTCACACCAGTATAGAATAATTTCGGGAGGTAATTACGAATCCTGTCTGGTAAGCACCGAGTGGTTTTCCCAACCAAGCCAGCTCGATGGCAGCAGGTGAGAGAAAAATACAGAAAGACGAAGAAACTGTTGACAAACTATCTTTACAATTTGACGTCCTCCCTGGTCGCCTCTCAAATGAAATGATCCTTGCGGTATGTTAGGTCATGATCAGCGTATTTGTCAACTTACGACTGCCAAACTGATAAAAATGTTTTTTTGCCACTATTTCCATTACTGACTGTGTTTTTGAATTTCATTTTTTATCGATCAGTAGCATTGATTTCGAGGGTTGCCAGTGAGCCGAATCGAGCCCAAAAAACGATCTTCACTCTTGTATATGTATATTTCAAGCGCTTTATGAAGTTTAATGACCTAGTTATCCAAGGCATCGCACAACAGCGTCCATTTTAAAGTGGCAATATTGTCCCTGTAATCCATTCGAGATGAAAACTCAAACAGTAAGGAAAATGTAATCTACCGTTACGATGAACTGTAATGATCCCCGGTAAACTTTGAATGACTGAATCAAGGAACGGACGAAAAATTCATCGGCTCTAGAAATGTGCCACGCTCACACCGACGACCATTCGCATAAAACGTCGCACCCGTCAAGAACTGGGTTAGTGTCCTCTTTGATACCAGAAAAGATCTCAGAAAATCACTGTGCTATATGTGAAACCTGATGGATGTGTTGCCCAGCTTGACCCAAACGAACTTATTTGTAGCTTTCGTTGGCCTTAGAGTACGTCATTCCATTATATGAAGCTCTCCAGTGATGAGTCTAACGCATGAAACAACTAGTGTGGGAGAATGCAACCAGAGTCGTTTTACGCTGAGTCGTAGTAACTTTCCCCAGTTGATTTCTACAACGCTGATGAGACCAGGCATTCCTGGCATTTACGGCTGTCGATAACACACGTGTACTGCACAGTGGAGTACATTCCAAAAGGTGCCGTACTACTGTTATGACTTTTTCAGGCTCAGATGGATCTGACGAGTGACCTCTAATTTGGAGATCAACAAAACTCAGACACTTCAGTTACGTCCAGCCTCTAGTGTACAGTATACTACCAGTGAAAAGCAACATGTTCGAACCATATACCTCTAATTTTGACAATCTTGACAGTACAAACATGTTTAGTCCTCCTGATACTTGACACTTGTCCAGCTGATCTAAAAATGGATGGTTTCCTATCAGCCAGTGTGATATCCATTCTGCTGATTACAATATACACTGCGTAGTATTGAGGTGTAAGTGTGATCAGTGCGTTTACCTCTCATTATCGCTGTCTGACGTTGACTCATTGCTGTTTAGTCACTTCACTCCCATTTTGCTATTATGACCGACTTTCGAAATCCAACAAATGTGTTTGGCAACTTCTTCAAACATGTGAGAAGACATCCTTGGTTCCGTCTCTGTTGACGACTGTGTTACTAAGATTGGGGAACTGCAAGCCTCGGAGGTGGTTGATGGTAAATAAATAGTCGCGCTTATGAGAAGTTCACCAGAGGATAACGAGTTAGATGTGACTCACTCTCGTCGAAATTTTTCTGATCTTACTCCTCCGGTTCTGGATGTTCTGCAGAAATATGTGGTGAAACAAATTTTGAAGTTAGTCTTGTCATACTCATCACTTGTCATCTGCAAAATGAATATCTCACATCTGAAACAGACAACTCCCTTCTACTTTGTGTTGTGTTCCTTACTTGGAAACGTATTCCGTGTGAGACGGTGAGTTCGTAAGTTGTGTGAATGCATAATTGGCATAATCTGAGTGACATTTATCATACTGTACTACTTGTTTCTCTATTTCGACTTCTTCGTTTCATGCTGAAATTGTGACAACGTAATAATTTGTTCATTGTCGAGAGTGATTAATTATTAAGACAACTAACATTGGCGATGCATTCGTTAGAGAACTACGATTAATATAGCGACTAATAATAAGTCCGCTCTGACTATGCTTCTTGTGTAAATTTTTGTCGGTAGTTTACTCCCTTTTTGAGTATTACCAGAAAGTAATTGGATTTTTGTTAGTGCTTCACTAATTGGTGGTCTTTTCGAGAGGTAGATTGACCGGAATTTACTATGTTTTGCCTTCCAATTAACACTGATAGTTAGGTAAAACTGGGTGGTTGCCAAGCAACAAGATGGTCACGAAATTTGAAGAAACTGACTATTTCATTGGGCAAAGTGGGCAGGTGTCACCTGCCTGACTTATTGTTGTCTTTGATGATAACGTTTATAATAGTTTAATTTCCGATTACTTAACTCAGTTTATTTGACCATTATACCTCTCCTGGCCTATAATGAATGGAACTTCCGATTTGGATCCATCATCACGTAACTGTTCTTTATCTCTCAGTCCCCATTATTTCTTCATTGAAAACTTTTTTTAAACTGAATCTGGTATCCATTTTCGTATTATGTTACAACTAACTCCTAACGACTCATCATGAATTTGTTCACTCTCCTAACTTATCCCTCAGTAAATCTGAACCTATACGACGAAAGCTGGATGAGCACATTCTGACCAACCGCGCTACTTCCTTTCTATTGGACAATATGCTGAACAAGCATTGGCGTCGTCCTAGATACTACCCTGATGACATCTACGAGCCTTATCACAAACGAACAGGTGTCCCGTGGGATTATATCCAAAGGAAACCAAGATTTTTCCCCTAGTCATTCTTGGGGACTTTAGAAGTACATTTTGCGTTTGTTTAAACATTGTATTTATTCATGTATGATAGTCCGTTGTATAATATCTTTTGCGCTTATCCTGTCTTACGAAGATGGTAGTTTTGTTTCAAAGTTGACAGAAATTCAACTTTTGATATCTACCCACTTCAGCACTCACATGCATGCGAAATTGTACAGCGTAACTCGAAAACTGTCGCCTTTTTAAAAAATAGCCCGGTTTTCACGTTCGTACATGCGGTTGTCAAAAAATGGCTCACATTTCTGACTTAGCTATCATCCCACAACGTTATGGCATTCAGACATCTACACATTATCAATGTCACTTGACGTTTTAACATTTTCACTCAAAACCCCAAGATCAGCAAATAACTGAACGCATAATTTATATTAACCAATAATAGTAAGCTGTAAAAAACGGTCGACTACTGTATACCGCTAACGAGAAAGCACTTCTCTTACTCATCTAATACCCGAATAAAAAAAGTTTGTTAGAAACCTTGCCGTTAACCTTGCATTACGAATTTTATGCTACAACTGATTACATAGTGGAAGATATGCACGTTTGAATCATTATTAACATAAATTATACGCTTTCTTTTGTGGCGTCGCATGTTATAACTAATTATGTTTCTTCACTGGTTTGGTCTCATCCTGGTTCTTGACCATCGGTCAGTTGTTCTCCGAGTTTTCTAAGTTAGCGCTTTCTTACTTGTGCATAACCGGCTTGATAGGTATACATCGTGGATTTTTTGTAATGATTAACCAACTTGGATGGTAGGCGTTTGAGTAGTATGGTATATGCCAATACTCCATACGTTCACCGAATAGGCACAATGTTAACATACCTCGTTCGTGTCGCTAACCGAGTAATATCATGCCTGTTCGGTAATCATAAACCGTTATTTTTGTAGAGCACTACTTGATGCCTCATGCACACTTCACTTTCTGACAGTCTCTTCCGATCGCTTTATATCGAAACCCATAACACCTAATAAATGAGTGATGTGTTAATTTTTTGGAAGATTCGGTTTGTCTAAAAAAACTTCTTCGTTAGAATCCCGGATCTTTGATTACTCTGATGACACCCTTTTTCAAAGTTTGTCAGATGGTGGTTTTGTATTATCAGTTAGCGGACAGTGTAGGTCATGTCAAACCACAACTATGTCTCTTGATTTAGTTTTGAGTGACAGGTGACTAGGAAGTATTACTTCATCAACAGAGGTTTTAAGAAATGACAGCAGTACTTTTCGGCTTGTTTACCGAGCATCGGGTTATCTTGTATCGAAATACAAATCTCGTGAATATAAGTGAAGTAATCTTTGCTTTTTGAAGCTCATTTTCTTCCTGATCCGTTAGTTTTTCTCGAACTCCGTTGCCTATTTCTGGCCAGGTCGTTTCCTCGAAAATGATCGTTCTCTAAAGTATATCGACTAGTCTGGTGTTGGGGTTTCTTTTGCTGTTTTCGGAAAATCGTTCGTACATCGGCCAGTGGTATTTCAGCGACGTTTTCCAAAATACCACTTAGTGTTTGAAATGCGATGGTCAGCTCCCTTGACAATTTTTCATTCAAAAAAGGGCTTAGCCTGTCACACATGATGATATCTTTTCTACCAATAGCAACAGTGAGTTGTCACACCACGCCTATTAGAATTGATTCCATCAGGATGGCTAACTGTATCTTTTGATTGAATTTATTCACAACGCGCCCACTGATCTGAAACGTCAGCCATACGTTGAACTTCTGCTATGTATTGTCTACTTATAATATTACTGAGTAGTAACAAATAATTAAAACGTTTTTATCGATTTGATAACTTGTTGGGCTGACCACCCGAACCGGGCGAATTTTCTGGGTTTTTTGTGTTATGGCGGCACATCAAGTGCGTCGGACGGGATTTGTGGTGGGTTGTGTGTCGGTTGTTAGTCGACTTTATCCGGATGCGAAACGTAACACTTCACTTGAATGTTATTGGCAGGCTTTAACCATCATGTCAGAGCGTAGGGTTGGCGTCATCCGAAAGGGCTTAGTCTGTCACAGTGACCGAAGCCGAAGGATGCTTCCAGTTAGCCATCACCGCAAGCGGCTCGCGCTGCATCACTTGCGCTTCTAATTACACACCACGTATCCAGTATAAACCCGAAAAAATAAGACCAGGATGCGTGTAAGTGAATCCTGTGTGTCTAGCCGACCAATGGTGGTTAGCCAATTGAATGACCGGCTGGAAAAGGAAACCCCTATTACTCGGAAACTAAACGGAGAGAGGGACTGCAATGACAAGATCTAAACTGAGAAGGAAGACATATAAAATGTAATACAAGAAACATTTTAGTATAGGAGTGCATGTCAGTGCATTCTAGAGAAGATAAGGATGAGAACGAAATGCAGATTGGACTACGAAAAGGACACGCAAAACATTCATCATAAAATACACTAACAAAGCTGTAGAAAAGAATAAATAGAAGATCGCAGATACCCAAGTTTCTGAAAAAATACCTATACGATTGTGCCAAGCCACAGAAAACGCTTCTTGTGCAGATGATACAAACAGTGTTTACCAATGTGATTAGAAGTTACTACTTGGTATGGTCTTCCAGTCCCATCAGACCGAAGAGCTGAGTGAGCATTACGTCTTCAACATTTCTACGTGAAGCAGGTGGATGACTTCCAGTCAACTGCGTTACAGAACACGCCATTTTAATACTTGTCCGTAATTATTAGATACGAGCACAAGACGACAAATCGATAATGGGATCAGTGTAGATAAATCATGTGTACGACAGATTCTTCCTGTAACAAGTTGACACTGAGAAGTCGGAAACAGTTTCATGCATAGTTTATCTACTGAACGCATTTCGCTGAATTTCATCAGATAAATACTGCAACCTATGGTTTAATATAGTTAAGTTCATTAGGCAACGCAAAGCGCAACAAAATTTGATGTTAATAAATACAAGCCAGTTGCCGTGGCAGCCTAGTAACGATGATTAAGTGTTTCTGTATACAGTAGGGTGCTTCCGGCTTCTTAATAGACACTGCATCCGTGGACTCCGGGAGACTTCAATCTTTTGTACCGTATTCGAAGGGCTTTCTACGAGAGTAATTGAGGTCGGCATGTCAACAAATGTCAGGCAATCGATGACGCGAGTCCGATGTGAAGTATCACGTTGTCTTTTCCAGATTGGGACATTGCACCATTCATGAGGGCTTCAGGGACCATTGAGCTGATTGCACAATTGCCGTTCTGTCCTATCGGTGTAGCTGACACAGCACTCACACAAAGAGTTATTAAGAATGTAAGATTCAAGATTGTGTGGTAGCAGTGTTCTCAATAGTGGTATTTCTTAGGAAGTCCATTTTTCCGTCCAAAACCGCCTCCTTTCTCGAGATAAACGATTTATCCAATCATAATGAGCGAAGGTGTCCAGAACGGTCGAGAAGTAGCCTTGGCTATTTTTTTACCTGTCCCACCTCTATTCTGCTACGTTCATTTGTGGATTAGTGACCTGAACTAATATTTTCGGTAAGTTTCATTCCATTTCCTTATTCGATGATGTTTTTAGATCACTATGCACCATATAAATACCTTATAATTTCTTACTTATCGCATACGTGTTTAGAGCGGAACAAGGCTCCTTTTTGGTTTGTCCCGAGAACAATCACGGGGACTGTCGCGGTATTTTCCGGACCGAGATTTTCCATGTTAATTATTATAGAGAGGAGCATCCGATTCCTGTTAAACGCATTAATACATCTTTGATGAACCAGCGTATTCTTTCGAGGATATACTACAGTGCTGGATTTCGCTTGGTGGTGAACAGGATGGCCAAGTTTGTTCTCAACGAATAACCTATAAAACCTTGAATGGCTTCGCGCAAACGGTTGGATACACATATCCACAACCAAATCGTTGTACACAGTTCTACTTCACTCTGTTCGAGCCTTCTAAATGTGCGCCATCTTGGAGAAACCGCAGAATACCCTCACTTTCTGTAACGGCGTTTCAACAACATTGCTCGCAATACTTGCAATGTTTCCCAGTTCTCTTGTGTTGGACCGTGTTTTGAAGGACCTCTGCTAAATTCGTTACATACTTGAGTTTGTATTCCTTATAGGAACTTCCTGCCAAATCGCCTCATATCTGCAAACCTGAAACGCTCTCTTGTGTGCTTGTGCGGGACTTCAGCTTTGGTTGCGTGTCTTCTCCCCTTTATTCCTCCAACACGCTTGCCTATCTGTTACTTGTATTGTGTGATTCCTAATTATAAAGTAAACTGTTGATATATTCGGTACCGTAGCAATCCACCCAACTGAACAGTTCGGCACGAAATTTTACCTTCTGGAAATTCATGCTCTCAAAACCTCTATGTTATTGAGCATAGGTGTATGATTTCATGTTCACTCATTTACTGGGACAGTAATCTTAAACTATAAAATGTCATTTAGGATCTTTGTGATTTCCAGGGCTACTATAATCATCACTTGCCCTTCTTTATATCCGATAGCATCATTAACACATGGGACTGAAGTAATCTGTTCAATACTCTAGCCACGTGTAATCAAACATTAAAGACTTATTCTATTATTCAATCCGCTCCAGGATTACTAGGATCCACTACTAGAAGTATTTGTGGTGTAGTCATTCACCTTTTCATTATTGCCGACGTGGTGTCCGTCCTCTTCCGGAACTGTAAACGAATTTTCCCTGGACAAACAATCGGCAACTTTGTTCTCCGCCCGTTCATTCAATAGCCAACTGATCACAGTCAGATATGCTTTTCGACGCTTCGTGTAATGCTGCACTACCAGCAGTAGAACATTCTCTTCCACTCTACTTTCGTAACAACTTACTTTGCAGAACAAGTGCTTCCCTATGACAATATCTCTTGAAACCAGGTTTTAGTGTTGACGACGTTATCATTCGTTACAAACTTCTTTAGGACTTCGTTTAATTTAATCTTCATGCAACTTAAGACTTTCTCTCTAACACCCTCTTTCAAGAGAACAGTCAACGGATCAGGTGTTATATCTGAACTCTCCCTTTATAGTTTTCGGAGGTCCCCCTCGCTTGCTTTAAGTTAACAGGCGCGCGCTCCATAAGCTTGGACGTTTTTACAACGGGAGCATCTTTCTTACATTTCAACACTTCCTATTTGTTTGTATACTCATATATACACCCGCGGTTCCATCTTAGCAGCTCCACGTTCCTGAGATCAACACGCCTTTTCTATTCTATTCTCTGTTCCGCTGAATCCCAGATGCCGGTCTGACATTGGGCAGTTGTGCGAATCTGTCTTGCTGCCGTTAAAACTGACTCTGTTGCCTAGGTTTTCCAAATTCAGTTAACATTGGTCTAAGACCGCCAGAACTACGGGAGGTAACCCCATACTGTTCACCCAATCACACTATTCGTTTGATGACTACTTGCACTAGTATTTTCCCCCGTTCGATTATATCTCATCAATCTGCTTCTGGACTTACCACTTTTCAAAATATACTGAAGAATGTATTGGATGACGAATATTTTTCCAACGGTCAAATCTCTTCTGGTTTAAATACTTATAAAGATTTTCTCCACAAACACCCCTTGATAGTGTGCCTCTTTACGCCTCATTACTTCAAGATGCATCCTAAGGGTTAGCTTCACTATCAAAGAATAGGTATAGTATGATTTTGACCAGATTAATTGAAAGTATTGTATCGTTTGTTTTTCCGGCAGATTTATTTAGCGACGCCTGTGGTGATGCAGGTTGTTAGTCGTCAGCGCCAACATTGTTAGGCACTCTCATTACCCACATGAAGATACTGGTCGATTACAGTGGAGTTGAATTCCGTTTGTTCATCTGTTGTATCCACAAGCTGAAAACCATCGAAAACGCTTTAAAAAAAATGAAATGAGAGGCAATCGGTCATCTTAAGCTGAAGACGCTGACTACGAGATAAAAAGCAGTGACCGTCGGCAAGAATTGACCGAGAGGTGAGGCAGAATTTATGACGGATAGACCTTCAAAGTTCGGGTCTCATTCTGCCTGGCTATTGCCTGATTTCAAACAAAATGGAACTGCAGTACAAAAACAGGTTTCGACATAATTGCCAAGAGTCACAATAAGTACAAACACAGCAGAAAAGAGGCGATGAATCTTGTTTAAACCTGTATTGGTTTTTCGCCGACTGTCGTTACAGAGCTCAAGGTGTGATATATTATAAACAACCAAGTGCAATTACAACGGAAGCAGAGTGTGTTAAAAAGAGGTATACGGCTGAACAATGAAAACGAGTTGACACAGAAATCGACTGTTCGAATGCCAACATTAAGTGGACAAACATGTTATCTTTCAAAACACATTTGTACAACAACTAGTAAAACATGGAACAGTCCACGGCAATGACACAAACACATTTGCACATAGTAAGTCCGAGACGCCACAGTTACCAATACCAAGTTCATGTACAGAAAAAATGTTTCCTACCAAACTCCTGCTCTTGTATTTTCCTCCGGTTGTTTCACTACGTAACTACGTGCCTCCGCCTGCCTGCTCTCAAGCAATACAATATGATTGCTCATCCTCATTACATTGGTACCAAATTGAAAATAACGCCTGTATGTACTCCACTCTTTTACGTGTGTTTCTACACCAGACATGTGAATGGATTCACTGTGTCGGTACCTTTTGTTTCGAGGTGGTAGAGTTCATCCACTGCATTTTCCCGCCTTGAAAATGGCATACGATCGGTTTAGCGGTGTCCGTTTTGTAGTCTTCTTGAATCCGACTGCGCACATCGGCCACCTCAACAGAGCAATGACCTAGGGAATACGGATGAGTAGTACGGAATTTTGATTTTCATATAGATTGAACATCACCTACAATTGATCGCAGCTTTCGCATTCCCGTAGACTTTCCAGTCGGCCACTTCCGAAAAGAAGCGCTTGACTCGAGTTTCGCTCTCATTAGAGCTCGTCAAAACCAAAAACCCCTACTATTTATCAGTAATCAAATACTGCTCAACAAGTCAATTATTTCTGTGATTTCAACTTGGAGAGAAGTCCTAATCGAGGGGTCATCGATTAGAGTTAACAGACAGTAACTGTGTCTTCTCTCGAGGCAATCGGGTAACCTGATTATTACTCATAAGCGAAGGTGATTGAGTGTTCGTATATGATGATTCGGTCGTGCCTGATGTGAAGTCGATGGCGCAGTGGTCAACACAGTTGCCTCATGAAAGCGTGATCGAAGTTTCAACCCCAGCTGTGGCACGGATATGCACTACTAACGAGCTGTAATGAGAGCGAAAGTCGAGTCTAGTGCTCCTGTCCGAAAGGGGCCGACTGGAAATTTTATGGGAATGCGAAGGCTGCGATCAATTGTGGGTAATGTTCACCCTAGAGAATAGTTGAGTTATCGGCCGTTATGTGATACAATCGTGATATAGATTCCAAGTTGTACTGAACAGAGAGTATGAGCCAATAAACGTTGTCGTTCGGCTTCTCACAAAAAATTATTTGTCCCTCTATTGTTACTTTTAAAACGAGAATTGGACTTAGAACATCACTTAGCTAATCCACTGAATTACACGTAGCTTATGGATGCGTTATGCGTTGACCCCGTTTTGGTCTCGAAGTACTGTCCGTAACTCCGGCCTGATAAGTCTTCGATAATCTCAACATACTGCTCTTAAGCTTGCGATTTGGTGTAAATGGCAATGTTCTCACTCCACTGAATGCAATGCATTGCATATAGGAACTGCATTTATTTATCATCAACGTAATCACCAACCTTTCGCAAGAAATGTACAAAATGCTATAAATATCAACTTGATACTCAAACAGAGCTGTGCTCTACAAACGGTCATAACCAGTACCATTTTCCAAACAATGAAATGCGCTGCCTACTGACGTACATCCCCCAGCCCAAAGTGACTTTCTACAATAAAAACCATTTCTGGTAGGTTCATTTACTAGTCTCTCCAGAGTAGAAATTAAGACACACAGTACTGTTGTAGTAAATACCGTATTAAAGCATCATCCTCACTGCAGCCTCCAGTATTCGGTACCTGGATTTGTCGGATTAAGTTAGTTGACTCTAACCGTTCGTTCTATCAACATCGATCCGCCACTTATGTTTGGCAGAAAGACGCGATTCTATCGATTGCATGTTACCGATCGATGCTAACTCTTACGGAATCAACACTCAGTTTCCTTTCTTTTAAGTGGATGTTGCCTTATTCTAAGTTGTTAATACTTTTGGCCCAACCGTAGAGAACTTGCCGCCTCTGAGGATCATGTTTCTCTCGCTGGTTCCACTTCAACGAAAATCAAGATAAGTAGTTTTGCAGATTTGATCATTTGGAATCCAGTCAAAGTCCATATTTTTCGCCATTGTGTCTCTTCTGAATTATCAAATCTGCCAAACTACTTATCAGTAATATAATGTCAGTGCTCATCGGTAGTGTTGATGGATTCCAGCGTGAACTGATCGAGAAATCCTGCCTGGGCAATCCACCTGCTGTGTCGTTTAGTGGGTTCCATACGACATAGCTGATTGCATGGGTAACTAGGTGCAAATATGGAGTATCTGGGCTTCCGGTATGAGTTCATAGCTCAGCTGGTAGGACATTCGCTGCGTTTCTGCATGTTGTTTCTGTTGCTCGTTCGAATCCAGCCAAAGTCCAGATTTTTCGCATTTGGGTTTCTTCTAAAAAAAGTGTCAATATTTTGCAACCCAGTCTGTTTGGTATATATATATATATCAATACAGTTGACAAAAATATACAGACCAAAGGTAAACATAAATCACGTGAGTAGACAGGCGGACATAAGTGTCGGTTAATCTGTGGACGTACTTCATGGAAATAATCCCGGGATATGTAACGTCGACTGACTGCCATGTACGAGCCAGTACAGTAGAGTCTTGCGCAGCTCGATTGAGTCACTCATCCGCAGAGTTAGAGGGATTAAAACAATGAAGGAATTCTGCCTACGTATGGATTTGTTCATTTAAAACTGAATCTTTCGTTGCCTGCTAATAAAAGACTTTTCGAGGATGGACGTTCGGGAGTTTGGAGAATTTTTACTGTGAAAATTAAAAAAACCTTCTCATTCCTATTATTCATTTTGACTTGATATAATATGGCTAATCTTTTCAAGGAAAAGTTCATCTGGAGATACATTTTTCCCTTTATGTACACAGTATAATGCTGGACTCTGTCAGTTGTACTCATCGTAAACGGTCCATCATCGCACTAGACTTCTATGAAATTCGGCCTTTTCCGTTCGCAGAAGAACGTACATTCAGCCACATGCAGTGGACACTTTTTGTTTCAGATATAAACGCACACAAACAAACATTGACAAAGAACGTACGTACAACAGCTGACCTTAGGCGTTGTTCAACTATTTGACACATTGTCTCCCTTGAAACGTAGTTGTAAAAATACTGTCTTTTTGGCGACTATGGGTTGAGAATAATTTTGTACATTGCTGGTGTTGAACTTCCTTATAAATCCTCCCGGATAACCGTTGTCTATTGAAGTCTGTTCTATATAGTGAAGTTCATCATCCAGAGTGTCGCTAGTGCAGAGCCGTCTGGCGCGGTCAAATAACGTTCGTACCAATCCTTTTTTATATGCTACGGGAACATAGCTGTCAAAGTGTAGGTACTGACCGGTCCACGTATTCTTTCGATATATTGCTCGTTGAATGGATCCATCCATTCTCTTAATCATGTTGATATCAAGAAACGGCAATCGGCCATTAGTCTCACATTCAGCGAAATCTGCTCGAGCATAAATCGTGTAATGTCAGTCTTTTGACTACCTAGACTGTCTGTTGCATACGAAGCAAACTGTGATTGATCTGGTCACTTCGTTTGGCTGGATATATCAAGGATATGCCTTGGAATACAGCTACTTATACACGAAGACTTCAAGTTTTCAGAAGACTTATGGTAGGAAGCTGCAATCTAATAGTGTTGTGCACGAAAATATCCGCAAGGCGTAATCTTAACTTACTTTCAGGCTTACCTGTTGTTTAATAAGAAAGCCTCCTTGAAACCAATCGTTCTTCTAAGAGGCACTGGTCAGACAGAAATATGAAATTAACCATCGTTCAGAAATTAACGATTACTG
>JTDE01001420.1:18652-62365 GCA_014338405.1 Paragonimus skrjabini miyazakii | reverse complement strand
ACGGTCACACAATCAGGCAACTCGACAGCAAACACCCGGAAGGAGCCAGCGTCATCGATTGCCACGCATCATTTGATGACGCAACATGTGATTGACTCATCAAAGTCATTTTGTGTTCTGTTCTCGACTAGAAACAAGCGTTAGCTACGATATGCCGAGGCGATTGCGATCAGACACCGCCACCCCATTTTGTGTGTACAAAAAGAACTGTTTGTGACGTTGATGCTGCCTTGGTAGTAAGTGAACTGGTTTTGAACTTTTACCTTTTGCGATTGTCATGTGGTTTGGAATTCTGTACATTTTAATTCGTCTGCAGTAAACACCAGTAGAGATGCAGCGAAATCTGCTCGAGCATAAATCGTGTAATGTCAGTCTTTTGTGTGCTCTATTCTAATATAGTTTTCAGAAAAATCCATAAATAATTCAGGTCAAATTCCCGGGCTGACAGTACCTACTACGAGGTTAATGGAACATGGTTTCCTCAATTACGTGACGACTGAGACTCAAATCCCGGTACGGACAAAGTATTTATAATAAGATAGGACTGCTGTATCGTAATTAATACGTCAGTCCAGTTCTCGTATCGTTCGATCATACGAGAGATCAATAAAACTGCAGAGATTCTTTTTCACTATGAGTGGATGTGGAAATATAGTATTCCCAATCTTCGATCGTTTTCATTTTCTAATGGGAAGTCACTAATAAGAACAGTTGTTTACGGTAATGCTTATAGGCCTTCTACAATTTCATGGGGTGCACGTGACTTATATATGAGAATAGAACAAATCAAGTGGGACAGATCTTAGTCCATTGGAAGGAGGTGGGAGTGTTGGTGAGTATGCCACACTGTCACACATACCTGCTGCAAGATATACATTCTTCGGTATCAAGTGGTTCACTCTTGTCCGGGTTTCAAGTGGCTGTGGATTAGTTAGCCAACTGGCCCAATTTATTGGCTAACAACATACCAGTCACAATGCCGAAACATTTTTATTTCATTGATATTACATTCGACACGGGTACTTCCAGTACCGCATGTCATTTTAACCATTAACTGGCAATCAGACAGAAAGGTACGTCATGCCAGTTCAAGGGCCACTGCTTCCCACTCCCTTTTCTGTACAGAAAATTTAAGTTGGTGAAGAATTACAGCGTAAATCCAGCAGAGAAGAATGGTCATGCCTATTAAGAGGGTACAACGAACTACAAAGCCATAATAAGCACATTTTATAAGACTGTAGGTTTCTGGGATCTAGGCGTATTAAGTAAGGATTTAATGGCACTAGCATGAACTAAGTTTAAATTTGATAGTTTGATAAACACAGTTTCGTAACTTGATGACCTACTTACGTGCATTTCAGTAATAAGATTTAGAAGGAACCAATCAGGAAAATGAATAACGCAGGTAATAAATTGCTGAGGCATTACCTATATCCATGTTACAGCAATATAACTCAGATTTTGTACACGAGAACCCGGAACCCAAAACTGTGCATACTTGTGTTTCAACATGTCCAAAAAATACGCACCAAAACAACAACAAGAAGTCTATTGCGAATTACAGGTATTTCGTCTGGTCTAATCTATCGATTGTTTAAAAAAAAACATTCCGTTGGTAGGTTTAAATTATAGCGACAAAATAATGGGGCGAATGTACGGCATAATGTGGGTATACGGGTTCAGTGCCACGGTAACGAAATTGATTGCATCAGCACCTTATTCCGGTAGAGGACTGGTGCGTCATACTTGACTAACAGTGCTTATAAAAACGCTCACACCTTGGGGTTGCGATTTCGTAATAAGACCGTAAATGAAGTGGTAAGGTCAACCACATTACCTGTTGTGATTGCGTGTTTCGTGTGTGAATACACCTGGTTTATGTTGAGACGTTGATATGCTGACCAGTTGTTTGCACTAGCCACTTGGGAGTGTGTTCCGTCATTCTCTGTCGCAAGTTTCGGCCCGTTCTACCAATGTAGATGAAACTGAAACCTCAAGCGAAATGGTAAATGACATGACAAATAGTGTTTTCCGAGAAAAAGCAGCCGCGGCAGTTGAAGCTAATCCTGCCGATGGAAAGTAGAAAACGCAATTTCGGTGAGGGATAAGCGTCTGATTTCAACTTTCGATTTACATCATTAGTATTGTGGTTGAGAGTTGACCACTGCTTCCTTGAAATAAGTTCCAAAAAATATGATCGCGAACAGTACATTTCTAGAGAACTCCTCTTCAGAATTTAGGCGGTCGGTCGTGCACAATTTCCTTGGTTGAATAAAAAGTGTTCTGCAAAGACCAATTGCTATGTATACCAGAAAAGTATCTGGAAAAAGTACTACTGTGGATACGTCTTCGCTGTACAAACTTTATTAAACGTATGCACAATTATAAATGATTATTGTGAGTCATCGATTGGGTAAAGTCAGCGCTTCGTCCGGTTGAGCAGAATTTAGTCATGCTTTTCTCATATGCACCGTGTGTCAGTGAAAACCATGCCATTTCCCCACCGGTTTGCAACCACCAAGTCGACGGAAACTGTCGTGTCCATTTTTTCAACAAATTACCACGTAAAGTTCAATTTATGTGATACGCGGGGTATTCCACAGCGCTAATCTGTGCCAGATCCGATATGGTCTTCTGATTTTGATTAATGCTTTTGGAAATTGGAGAACCCATAACAAATTTGGCTAGACCTGTGTGATTTTAGGTATTCAGCCACCCCAACAACAATGGCGTGGGCGTGTGCAAAACATCGGCTCACGTATAGATTGACGATCTATCCGGTGATTGTTGTGACCAACATTCACACCACACACTGCACCACTTCCCGCCGTACGGTTGCCCGTAGGAGTTTGAGAACAGGCCAGGAAAACCGAATCAGAACAAGCAGACAGCACATGGCACTTCTACCACGTGCTCACTATGTTCTCACTGCTCTCTTATCAGACATTTCTGTATAACATGACGCACTTAGCTGATCGTGTTGTGAGTGCTGGAAGCAAATTAAGTCATTAGCCAGCCTCATATTTTTAGCCGGATATATATTTTCGATGTTTGTGGACTGCTATGAATGCACTATCCGTAGTTGATCAATCATCTCGCTAATCTACTATTATTCGCACCGCCTGTGCTCTTCGCCAAGGTCACACCTACTGACCTTCAACCATCAACGTTCGTCCAGATCCCAGGATCTCACCCACCTGTGCACACAGCCAATCACATGATCTTCAAGCGCATTTATAAACATTCATGTAGCCACACAATGATACACAAATGGCTCACCTGACAAACACTGCTCATTGCGACGCGACTGGCCTAGCAACGAAATATCAGCCAGTCTACGGTCCACCTACGATCATGCCATGTAATTATTCTTGTCACTTGTTCTTCCATACAACCGGATCCAACATGCTTTCTTGCATCAAATTAACACTTAGCATAACTGGTCTAACTTCGTAGTGTTATTAGAGCCCAATATCTTGATATCGGACGCTAAGTCCTGACGCTGTGTTTTATTACGTTTCAACCATTAGTACATGGGTTCTCGGCTGAAAGCCACAACATATCAGCAATAGCAAAAGCAATAACAAAAGAGCATAAAGAGAAAATCCGTGAGGTTCACTTCTTCAACTGCTAAGTGCCTCCAAACTCGCATGTATCAGAGGAAAATCATCCGACGGAAACTTTAAGGAGTCGAACCTTTGTAAAGCCTTAGAATTAATGCGAATCTCAATAGGATCGATGCGGGTCACCCAACATCAGGTGGTGCACGACGCGGATAATGCGCAATGGGCTATTCAATGTGTATTGCTCGTCACGCTAAAGAACCTCTCAAATGGATTGCCGCCATGGAGAATGATCCACGAAATCAGTGTGGTACGTGGATTCAACTATTGTCAATCCTCTCAAGTTATCTGGACTACATCACCTACCGCAATCAAGGAACGAGCATTTAAACCAGTACGATTTACTGAAGTCCTTCGACATTCTCTTATACCATCAATCTGAACTGGAATGTAGTGGGTTCAAACAAGTCATTAGCAACCACGACCAAACACAAATGACAATTCGTTGATTCTCGATTCTAGGCCACTGGTTCCTTATAACTGATTTTTTAAAGGCAAGTTCAATTGTGATTTAGTTGAAATGTCAAAACAAATAGCCATGCAGAAAGAAAAAAAACTTACCTGCACTGTATAGTGTAAGACACACTTGACTGAAATGGTATCAACTCTGTATGGACAACTTCTATAACAATCCGTACAGACAAACAAGTTTTCTAAACCCTTTGTGACGTCCTTTTCGGACCTTTGCTTGAATGTGACAAATCAGTGGTATTTACTGGCCACCGAAAGGACATACACGCACCAGAGTGTTCAGAGAGCTACCATAAACATAATAGTATGTCTTCAAAATGTTATGCACAAGTATGAATTAGAAAATCTTGATCCCTACCTATTCCGGAAGACCTGTTGCAAACTTATGTTCTTTTATCCGTAGACCTATTGGAGATTCTCTTCACTTCGTGGACCAAAATGACGAGTAGAAGTTACACAAGCATTGGCCCTGACATCTCATTAGGTAATTTTTTTCTGTCACGGGGAGATGACTCACTGGAATATGCTACCACCAGTCGTTGTCAGTGCCCTTCTAGGTTAAAATTTACAACAAGGCCATATTTTCGTACCCGTACTGAAAACTGACATTAACAGCGTTCCTTTTATCCTCTTTCATAAGCTCTATCGTTATTTTGTAGGCATTCCCATCGTAAAAAGCTGTATTACACCAGGTTATTCATGGTTATTTATCAGGAAAACTGACACTTGCATGACATCAGATTAAAAGTGAACCGACGAAGGGAACACGGGCTCTCAGCCTCATACCTGCCTAGTAGTAACTGAAAAAACAAGTATATGTGCAGATTGGGCATACAAGAAACTGCAGGTTTTGGCGATATTTAAAAACATTTAAAAATACCGCGAATTTATATATCGTCAGAAGAAAGAAATTTCGAAATAGATAGGAAAAGCTGTACTTATGAGTCCCAATCCACACTGAACGTACAAAAACGAACACAGCTATTTCGTTACAAATTTAAACGAGTTATGAAAAGCAATGTATGACCAGTATCTCCAGGTTCACAGTTTCGTGCCAATTCACTTGAACAGAACCACACAGTCAGTCAGGTGAAAGTTTACTGAACGAAACGGACACGATAAAAACTAATTTGCATGTAAACGGAAATCCCACGCCTTTCATAGAACAATGTGGTAAATGTCCGTAAAAATCGAAATATCATCAACACACCGTTTGTACAATAGGACTTTGGCGACTTTTTGAGTGACTTGCCGTCCTATTATTTTCAAAAAATTGTCGGCTAATACTGAGTTTAACGGACTACTCACAGCCACTTCATCTATTTGTCTATATGGAAGTCCTTTTAAATTAAACCTGTTTTCTGCACACAGTAAGATAAGATCTACAAGATATTCAAGTGAAATACTTCGTTTGTGTTCCTAACCATGGCGAAGTAGTGTTAATCTTTTATCCAATTACATTGTCCCTTTGATAATCTTTGATCAATAAAATTGTAAATTGTCACTTAATTTTATATAATTGTACAAAGAGGAGAATTTATCGAAAACAGTCTGTTCGCTGAAACTTTGTTTTTCATGAATGCTATGGGGATTTTCAATTATCTGAAACACACCAAGGACCCCTCGTTGGTGAAGCAACTCAAGCAGTACTTGAAGTTTAGCACCAAGCTTGCAGAAGGTAAAACAACTATTGATTTTCTCGCACAGTTTATCGATTGAAACGAGTACCCTGCCCTTTACTGGAGATCCCTCCGTCGTAACAGGATTTATCCTACCAGTAAATCGTTGAAACGATACGCATGTAACGAACAGGACACACGGGTTTCCCAACTGGCAGAGCTGGAACGAATCAAGGCTCAACGTTATCATGCAGTAGAGAATCTGTCAACCGAAGAAAGAACCGCCTTCGAATCTTATGTGTAGAAAATCGTAGAAAGAACAATGGAGAGAAAGAAGACATGTTTACTCTTCACAGTCAGTCCGAAAAAGCCGCAGATGCAATTTCCAGCCCAACCAGAGCGGTACGTTCATAACTTTTGTTCAATGACCATGAGTAAGCCATTGAATGAAATTTTGTCGCTTGGCCCGAAATTCTGCTGCCCAGGTGGCAAAGTTAAGCAATTAGATCTGGAAGTTCAGTTTGAAAACTTTAACGGTCAATTACGAGATTTACATCCGTCTTCTGAACTGAATTCGGAACACTTCAAATCCACCCTCGTATACGCATGTTACAAGTATCTAAGCTACAGGACCTCATCGTTTGGATTGCTCACAAAGTCTCACTTGGAGGCGCTGAAGGTTTTAGAAAGTGATCATTTTGTTATGATATCTAAACCTGATAAAGGAGCAGGAATTGTTCTTTTGGATAGGGCCGATTACGTTGCCAAAATGTTAAACCTCTTGTCGGATAGGACGAAATTCCGCACGGAAAAGACTGGTAAAGATAAGACCATAGCAATCGAAAAGAGATTATCACGTATGCTGCGCAGAATGAAACAAGCTGACTCGATTAGCACCTATGTATTCGATCGTATACGTCCGACAGGATCTCGTATTCCGCGGTTATACGGTTTGCCTAAGATACACAAGGGAGGAATACCACTCAGACCGATACATGACATGTGCAACTTCCCTTACCATGCGGCTGCACAGTGGCTAGTAGAAATCCTGGAACCCGTGAAGAAAGAAGTAGTTACATACGGTTTAAAAGATACGTTTGAATTCGTGGACTCATCAGCAAACCTTAACGTAACGGGCAAGAGAATGCTGTCTCTTGATGTATCATCGTTGTTTACTAACGTACCATTGACAGAAACCATTGATTTTTTATGTGACTATATTGAGAATCACCAAATTAACGTTGGACTGCCCGTAGAAGATCTTAAAGAATTATTATTGTTCTGCACAAGCAATATCCAGTTTCAGTTTAACGGAGAGTTATACCGTCAGGTTGATGGTGTTGCTATGGGCTCTCCACTGGGACCAGTTCTTGCTGACATCTTCATGAGCATGCTTGAAAACAACAAGTTGGATGATGTGATTAAATAAACAAGCTATTACCGAAGATATGTAGACGACATATTTTGCGTAGTAGACAGTTTAGAAGATCCGCAGAAACTACTAGACATTTTTAACAAGGCTCATAACAACACTGAATTCACTTTGGAGGAGGAAATAAACGGACGAATGTCCTTTCTTGACGTGGCACTGATACGCAGACCAGAAGGTTCACTACAGAGGAGCGTATTTAGGAAGAAAACATGGACTGGTCAATACCTGCACTTCCATAACTACGTACCGCTCAGTCTCAAACGTGGTCTAATACGTTGTCTGACGAACAGAGTAAAGAGGATCTGTACAGATGACACGATAGAGGAGGAACTAAAGAATTTACGGGAGATTCTTAGTACTAACGCCTACCCAGAAAAGTTCATCAACACGAACATGCAGGATAGAATACCGCGACCCTCAGTGGACACCGTCGACACGAAGAACGTCTACTTATCGTTGCCATTCAAGGGTGATTCAGCGGCAGAATTAAAATACTTACATCCCTGTTTTGACTAGAATTAAACTCATATAATAATTCAACTGTTTCATTAAAATGAACGTTCGCTATAACGGCAGTCAACGTCAATGGAATGCACAGCTTGAGAACTAACCGACACGCATCCTAATGTCTCTGTTAATTCACAAGAAACCTTTAGATAATGGAAGAATAACATTTTGCGAATGGGGTCCAAAAATCCATCTAGCTATCCAGCAACTTCATGATATGCTGAATTTCAAAATTGAACACCACTCACATTTGATCGCAACCTTCGCATTCAGATAAGCCTTTCGGCTATCCCACTTCGAAAGGAAGTACTAGGCTCGAGTCTCGCTATTATTAGAGCACATCAGTACTACATATTCTTATCTGGATCAAAATTTACACTCTGACCCTCGTGCTTGTGACAATAGCGTGTCAACCACAACGCCAGCAACCTCACAATGTGCAGGACCAAATAATCGAATCATGCAACTGATTAGAGGGCGCTGTGACTTGATATGCTATTCACCAAAACAGCGGTTTGGATAGTCTTAGAATACGAAACGATAAACAAGAATAAAAATTAAAAAACTGTAACTAAAGATAAAAGTTTCATGGGCGCAGGCACGCCGTAGGCTACGGAATGTTTGCATTTCGGATGGCGATTTTAACCGAGGATATAAGTGAATACAAAGTTCTCAATGGAAAAAGCGA
This sequence comes from Paragonimus skrjabini miyazakii, assembly GCA_014338405.1. Taxonomy (NCBI): domain Eukaryota; kingdom Metazoa; phylum Platyhelminthes; class Trematoda; order Plagiorchiida; family Troglotrematidae; genus Paragonimus; species Paragonimus skrjabini miyazakii. The sequence continues at coordinate 54,025 of JTDE01001420.1, read as the reverse complement.
TATCCAAAAGCTGCACTCCACGGATTGGTTTGGGTCTTCATGTTTCGTGACCATATTCGTAATTGCAGTTTTGTTCAATTGTTAGAGGTTACAACAAATAAGGTCTACAGCAAAAATCGTCCAGCTTATATGTGTACCACAGCTAAACTTGATCACCTAACCAAGTGATCACACATCCAGACTTAATTTAGCATAGTCCAAGAATTGAATTTGATATAGATTGGACATCACCCACAATTGATCGCAGCTGTCGCATTCCCACAGATTTATCAGTCGGCCCCTTTCGAAAAGAAGCACTAGACTCGAGTTTCGTTCTGATTGAGGCTCGTCAGTAGTGCATATCATCGCCACTGCCGGGACTTGAACCACGGACACGCTGTTCATGAGGCAACAGTGTTTACCACTGCACGACTGACGAGCTCTAATGAGAGCGCAACTCGAGTCTAGTGCTTCTTTTCGAAAGGAGCTGATTGAAAAGTCTGTGGGAATGCAACAGCTGCGATCAATTGTGGGTGATGTTCAATCTATATGAAAATCAAAATCCCCTACTACCCATCAGTAATTGAATTTGAGTTCATAAAAAATCGCGTGTGCGTCTCAATCTTGGACAAATTTTCCATAATATTACCTGGTATAATAAACTAGACACGGTTAAGTGTCTATCTAGGATTGTAAAATAACATGGTTGCTGATACTGTGCGCTGCGCAGAAGTTTGGAAGGAAAAATTCCCACGTAACCAATGATCACATAAAAATGTGACTAAATCAGATATGTTTAATGTGGGACTTGAAAGTCTCAAAATTAACATTTTCTAAAATTTTGAACTACTCCTCTCATCTAAGGTCATGTGTTGGAAATCGGTAACCGCAAATCGCCGACAAGAAGAGAAGCTGTTGCATGACATGCCTATAGGGAGCTGTAGCCCTCCCTGGCGCAGAAACCTAACAGAAAAGTTTCCAACTTAACATCGATGTTTAGAATACGACATGTATTGATGTTATGTAAACAACATCCAAAACAATGCGAAAAGTTTATTACAATTGTTTTGGTCCTTTTGGTTTTTTCTGGAACGGGGCTTATTTCAAGGAAAAATGTGTTTATATGGATACCGTGGCACGCATCTTTGGTCAGGTGACTCGTGGCTTAAATTTCGTCAAAGGGTGCTTACCAACCTATATTTTGAAAGTTTTCAAACGCTTTACAGTAACAAATTATTAGCTTGTGATTTACATAAATTTGAGAAATTTTCACCACAGTTGATAAAAAGGTTTCTACTTTGACTGCTTCTGCTCAACCCGTACGGTAAACAAGTTTGTATGTAATAAATGTGTTGGGGAAAACGAATATTTAGGAATGCAGACTACATCTGAAATGACAAACAGCAGTCAAATCTTTAATGGAATTCGCAATGTGAAGTAGTGTGGTGCATATTCGCGTTGTCTAATGAATATTGTGTACAAGTCACTATCGCCCACAGCATTGACACATGTGACCATCTGTGCACTGTTTACAATGAAGTCGGATTACCCATCTGGATAAACTGGCTGTGACTATTTCCTTCAATTTAGCCCCCAGGTTGTGTCAGAAACTGATGGTTTCTATCAGGTGGGTTGAGTAGCAGTTTTATATAGAGTAGAATGATTTACAAAATTATTTAACGTACGCAACACTCCATTAGCACGTTTAGCACGAAGCAAGAAGTCAAATGAATTACTAAATATGCAAGTTTGAAGTTGCTTCAAATAAAAATTGGTCTTATTACTTGCGTCAATTATTGCGGAAGTAGTGGACGCCAGTTGTGATGAACTGTTAAATGAAATACAAAATTAGTATAAAAAACGCTCTGAAACAGTGCACTGCATAGGACTGTACATTGCTACCTATAAGTTCTTTTACTGGTCTCAGCCAATAGGGAGAGATTGCATGTAAGTGGTGCCTGACCTGAGCTACCAAACGTATCAATAGGGTGGGCCGAGAACACATCAAATGGTACAGTCCATTTCTCAATGTCATTCTGAGAGACGGTGGTCTACCCGAGGTTCTTGACAATGGTTTTTCAATACTACGATGACTTCCGCGGGAAGTATGAAAACTGACATTAATCTGTTAGGCGATTTATTTCATGATTAGGTCATCCGAAAATGCATTCTTGTTCTGGATATTATATGAAAATGCAGAAGAGAATTTCTAATCGTATTTTATTGGTAGTGTCGATCTACCCAGAAGATATTGGTTGTTTGTCTTAGCGTACTCGGCACGACGATGCCTAACTCGTGCACGGTTAATTGAAATCTCATTGAAAAGATGTTAACATTCAACTCGGAATCATCGGTGAAGAACTCGCCTTCAATTATCCAAACTAGACAGACTGTACTTCATTTTGTGTCATTCTCATATCCATAGATGAACATAAGGTAAAAGGATGATGCCATCAATTGCATTTGAGCATGTGATCCTCGCATTTCTGTCACTTGCTTTCAGCCAATATACTTCCATATGACAGTAGTACAGTCCCGGTTCCACCATGGCTTGACACGTATTTGTGACCGAAATACGTGGTTAACAACAGGGTGCGTCATTCAAAGATAGACATTGGTGGTATGTGTTTCGGCAAATCCAGCTGTCAATGATACCTTTCTATACAGACCACACACAATTTGCTGTCAGACTGCACTTTAATTATTTTCCCTGTATTTTCCTCAGGGTTACTCCAATAACTAAGTACGTGTTTTCCCTAAACCACTCACGAATAGTACAGTATGTCTGTTCACTCTTATCACATCGTTTGTGTCATGATGACCAAATGGAAAAAATTATGGTTTCACAACTTGTGCGGGATGTCTGGCGAGTCAGTAAAATGGCTGTAAGTGACAAAACACAAAGAGTGTGATCGTAATAATGGCATTCAAGTAAACAAGATGACAGGATGTAAGATTTTAGTATGGTGTGCACCACTGTAGGTGAACACATGGATTATCATATGAACGACGAACGGGAAAAAGTACAGGTTAACAGAATGTGACCAGATTACAACTACGATGATTTTAGGCCTTAAAACACCCACTTTTGAACAGATGTGGCCAACCTTATTCAGTTGGTGACGCTAGACTTGTTTACTTACAGAAAGCGGCAAAAAGAGACAACGGACGCTTAGAGGTCGAGCTAAGGAATGTAGTCAATACACTCAATTGAAATGCATCGGAACGGGTCACTGCAGTATGTCGGAAATGATAACCGACGAACATTACTGGATCATTTAGACTGCCGTTGGAGGGAGGTCAATAGGAGTTTGACTTCAGTTTAAAACTATTAGATCATATCTTTAATTACGCGCTCAATCGCTTGACACAAAAACCGAGAAAGAGAAGAGACGCGGCAACACCGTTCATTGGAAGGACGAGTCAAAATTAAGCAACACAGGCTCTAAATATATAGGATGAAACGACTACGAAACGTGGTCGATAAGACGCAGAGCAAATCAAACGAGATGATCCCACACAACCGTCAAAGCGTTAGAATAAATCATATTATAGGGACATCAGAAAGCAGAGAAGAGAAAACACAGTTCACATTACGTACAACCGTTCGATCGTACGGCTGCAGTCTGACTGAGTGAGAGAGATGATCCAGATCAACCCACCCGAAACCTAACTGACCAGTCAATATGACGTCATTCTTCCTGGTCGCTTCATCAGATGTGACTTCTAACAAAAACCACGAGTTTGTGATCTGTATTTTTGGGAATGAAACGAGCACGGTTTTATAGGCTGTTCATAGTTTGATGAAAGTTTAGGAGTAAGCAAACTCCCTTCTAGAAACATTCTCAACCTAAGATGTGTCACATTCTTTACTCGAAATCGGGTGATGCAAGAGAAAGCTTAAAGGGGAAACCATTATAAAAAAGCAAGTTGAACAACTGTGAGACCTATTAGGATGGGATCCATATTGAAACATTTTTTGTGACAGGTCTCGAAGAGTGAACCGGGATGGATACACGTCAGGGTGGATGATATTAGTGGGAAATTCCGACAACAGGTCTCCACGTTATCAGTTTGCAAACCCACATTTCACCGTAGCTAAATTTTGCCACCTGAACACCAAGGTGGTCTTATAAGTTTATGAACATAGTAGGGTGCAGACGGAAGTTGACAGCTACTAATATGCAAAGTTATAAGAGAAAAATGACGGCAGCAACTTGACCATTACAACATGAGTTACTTTTGCGGCTCCATAAAATTGAGAGAAGAGGCCTAGTGCTCGTAACTCTGTTCTCACAAACAACTAGGCTGTTTTTATCCCAGGTCAAAAGGCAGTCATATGTTGTCTACTAGTATACATTTTCCTGCATTTGTGGGAACTCTTCGGTAGAGCAGAAAGAACGTTTGAAACCAGCACCAAAGTGCATATCCCAAAGTAATTGGGGGTTACACTAACTCATCCGCTAGTGAGTAACACCCAATGAGGACAGAACACCGTTTATCTATTACATGACACTTATCGACCACAAGTCATAGTGTCAATATTGCATCTTCATTTGGGGTCCTCATGAATGCACATAACTCATAAATTCTCATGTATATCGAAGCTTTGCTGATCAGCCGTCGGTAGCCGGTTCTATGCGCACAAAAGCAGCGGATTATCAATCTTTGCTTGTCGTGGGCTTAGCCATAAATATCATGATGCAGTCCGACTTGTACTTTTTAACCGTTTCATTTACGTCTTGCTGTTTTGTTTTTAAGCTAGTCAAATGTTTATGACTGATGAGAATGTGACAAATGAATCCATATCGCAATTTCTATCTTCTTACTATTTCATTCGTATGTTTTATCAAGTCCAATTCACAAAATCCTTTCATTATGTTCACCTATGCGTCAACAGACTGTTCTGACACTACCATCAGGACCCCCGGTAATCTGTTCTGGTTGCTATCTTAAGATCAACATACATTCATTTAAGCTGCGGCTAAGAACGCTCGGGTCTCTGGATTTAGTGGTTCTTAGTCCATTTTAGGTGGCAAGTTTTAACTGACATCACATCTCTCGTATGCTATGCTCATTTTAGTCGACACTAGCTTTAGACCTCGTACACATAACCGCTTCACATACATCCCCTTTCTTCTAGTCAGATCTGGTCCCAAAGAGACTACTCAGTTGTTAGTTATAGGTGGTGTGACTCCAATTACGAGTGTCGCTCTTATTGGAACACGTAGCTGAAACCAGATGATATGTTGTCGACCTAATCTTAGTGCTAGTGACAACGAATCTATTGGATCGCTCCATCTATTACGCGTTCAAGCACACACCTTGACCACCAACTGTGGAAACAGACGTCAGCATCATTGTTTAATGAAAACTAACCAGAAACTAGACCACAGGGACTCCTAATATATGTGACAAACAATTATCATATAAGACACAGACACAAGAATCAGACGGGAAGACCATATATGGTAGTCGTGGCGTTAGAACGAATCACATTGTAACGATGTCAACAAGCAGACGGAAACAGCAGCTCATACAGTGCTGAAGAATACAGAGGTTCAATCGCACAGCTGGAACCTGACTGGTAAACCCGACACAGAAGCTGCCTCAAACAATGTGGACCGAAAAATTCCAGGTCGACTTCAAACGACTAACGATTGATTACACCCGTAGGTTTGCACAATCTTACACATTATGATAGCACCGTAACTGGATCGTTCTATGTTGGGCGATTCATCTTGCCAATACGATCAGTCAATGATAGACTGTGATTTTTTGATACTGTTATACATCCATAAATTTGGCTTCTTGTCTCATGAATACGAACTGCCTACAACAACCAGCATGTGGTTTTCTCTTTACTACTTGCGTGAGAGATTTCAACCCGAGTACAGTTCCTAGGGCTATTCAAAGTCCCTAATTCCAAGTATTACACTATACTATCGTCGCTTTATTCCCATAGTACAGATCAGGTTAGGATCTAGGATGAACCATCCAGCAGTTTTGCCACTAAAATCGGCGGGAGTCAGTGCTGTACACAATGATTATTTTTGTCCAGTTTCGTCATTGATGAACCAATGGGAAACAATCTGCACTACTCACCAAATATCGGATTGAAAGCAGTGGTGGAGGTATTGGCTGCTAAATCCTTTGGAATAGCCATCGTAGCCCCAAACTCTTAAGTAATTTTGCCGAGCTCCAGTAGATTAGTGGGCAAGAGATGATAATCGGACTGTGGTGAAGATGTATTCGATCCACCGCTTATCCAGGCCTGACTACAATAGACAATCTAGTAAGGGAACAATCCGAACGTCGTTTTAAGATAACATCTCAGGATTGAACGAATAGCTTCAGTGATACGTCTTCCATTATTCGTCAAGTACCTTGTTATTTACTACACCAATCAGCTTCAGCTTGCTACTTTGCATGTGCCAATTAGGCCAACCAATGATACAGTTCGAATATTTTAATACTGATGCATATCTACAGAATCGGGTTCTTCTCTCATGAACAACTGCTTGTTGCAACCAGTTTGAGGTTGTCTCCTGATTATTTACAAAGGAGGTTTCAATCTGAGTACGCGTACTAGGATTATTGGATCGTCCCTTTAATGACGAGCTCAATCGCTTGACCAAAAACCGAGAAAAACAAGAGACGTGGCAACGCAGTTTATAGGAAGGATGAATCAGAAATAGACCGCATGGGCTCTAAAGATATGGGACGAAACGATCACCAAACATGACCGACTAGATGCAGAGCAAATCAAACGAGGCGATCATACATGACAGTCAGACGCAGAGTGAGTCAGATGAAACGACTACATATGGCAGTCAGGATGTCAGAACAAATCACGTTACAAACGGTATTGGAAAGAAGACACGAGAAAACAGTCCAGATGGCGTACACGCGTCCGACGACATAGTTGCAATCTGACTGAGATATTGGAATCATACCATCCCAACTGGCTCGGTTGACCAATATGGCGTGATTAGAAGATGCGCCTCCTACGATCAACACGATGACCGCAAAAGACGCTTGGGCCCGAGGACTCGTTTATTGCGCAAACTCCCGTAAAGGTCATTCAGAAATCAAACCACAAACGCGTACACTCATTTGCACGTCAGACATGCATTCACATACATCGGGTGACAGTACGTTGTCATTCGCATTGGTGGAACTTCTGCCATAGCACGTACACACTATTCCGATAGTATCTTCTTGTCCGTCGACTTCCTGGTGTTCGGAGCTTGCCCTTTTGTTCCTGAATGCAGCCTGTGGGTAACATGCCATTTGTGAGCAGTATACTACTCACAACTGTCATACAACAGATGAAAGAAGATATTAGGAGGCATATCCTCTAATGGAGCAACCAATACGCGTCATGCCATATCGATCGATCGACTCAGCTTCGGATGTTATGGTGGTGGATGACAGTATGCTTCCATTGTGTCAATCAGATTGCAGCCGTGCCGTCAAACGCCTGTACATCACCTGGACCGTTTATTCGCATAGCTTTCTGATGCCCCCTGTAATGTGATTTGTTCTGACGTCTAGATCATCATATACGATCGCTTCATCTGATTCGCTCTGCATCTTGTCGGCTATGTATGGCAAACGTTTTGTTATATATTTACAACTCGTGTGGTTTGATACGTTTTCCCGATAAACAGTGTTGTCCCATCACTTCACATTCTCGGTTTTGAGTCAACCGATAGAGCTCGTCATGAAAGGGACGATCCAATAATAAAGTTACTATAGATTTGAAACTCCACGATCACTCCTGTTGTAACTTGAGGTACGGTCTACGAGCGCGTAAACAGATAACGGAACAAAGGTTATTGGTACGGCAGATAACGGAATGGCGTTCAACGTTTCTGAACAACGGACTACGAAATATGCAAGATTAATACGAATCTTCCCGACCAACTCAACCAGCCAATGCTAACGGATGAACACAGAGAAAAGACGGGTCTCTAGACACAGCCACTTTACGTCACTCAATCCGAAGACCACGGTCACAAACTAGACCACATTTAAAGGGTTTGTGACCAATCAGAAAGCAAGGACAGCAGTGGACCAAAGATCCAGACAGTACAGTGATGTCCCGATTAAAGGACGAGCATGTGCGCAGTATGTCAGGAATTAGCTCTAGGCTGAGAACGTTCGTGAAGGGAGAAGTGCGTAGGCGGGGTGCCAGAAATTGGCACAAGGTTGAGGACTCACGTGAAGGGTGAAGTGGCACATAATCGTGCCGACAATGAAGGTAACTTCAAACAGAATGAATTAGGCCTTTCCAAAAGCAAATGAAAACGGTATTTTCGGGGAATTGAGTTCTTCCCCGGCCGCCAACCTCAGTGGCTGGAAGAAAAGTAAACGCATCAAATAAACTTTCACTGTAATACCCAAGGTAATGCCTGTCTTCTTACCAGTGTGAAAGAATTTGAACTGGCTACACAGCATGGCCTCTTCAGTCTATTCACTTGACGTAGGCTTGTGAACCCTAGGCCAAAGTGACGTTAAGAGTGTTCATTATCAATCCATTTTTCAATGACGATTGAAGACAACGCGAGATATTGATATTTCGTTTATTACCTCCAATCACAAGCGTTACCGTATACCATCAATGCTGACTTTAATTAAAAGCGTTCTCATGCGAGAATTTTTTATGCGGTCTTACTTCTCGGTGAAATTTACCTTTCCGCATCCCATTTGGTTACCTGAAAGAACGTTTGGCGCAGGGGATATCCGTTTTGATTTTGGAGGATAATCCTACAGAGAAATTGATGGTGTGGTGACAATCTATTGAATCCAATATATGTGCATATTTTTAAGAATAACTGAACTGCAACTATCTGACGCTGCAGACAGTGACAGCCTCTATAATCGATATGTAAATGATATCTTGATTTTTACCACCAATATTGATTTTGTTTCATTTTTAAGACCCCTTACTTTTGTCCATCCTAATTGCTATGTTTTTCATGACGAAACAAACAACAGTTTACCTTTTCCAGACATTTCACTCACTAAACCATAGGATGGTTTACTACAGCGCTCGAAGCACCGCAAGGCCATTTGAAGCGGGTACTATTTACGATTTTCCTGTTGCATCGGTTACTTACAAACAAGGTCTGGTACGAACCCTGTTTTACGGAGCCTGGCAGATCCACGCCAATGACTGCTTGCAAGGAGGAGGAAAGATTAAAGGTGCTGCTAGCGACCGGATACCTCAAGAGGCATATCAATATTCACAGCCAGAAAAAGCCGACCAAGACTGCCGTGTGTATGGTTCCTAAGAAACAGGTCTTTCTGAAACTAGCTTTCAAAGGTGACCATATCACAGCTGAAATGGAAAAGTAGTTTGTTGTAACTCGTACATACACTGCGGCTGAACAGCGCATTATTATTATTATTGCGCAACCAGAATTCTAAGTTGTTTGCATTCTCCGAAGCAGCGTTAATCAGTACTCGCAATTCGGCCTTGTGTATGCATAAACTGTTGACTCGTGCAGATTGTCTGCCCTGCAGCTGATGACAGTCCTTGTTTCATGTAAACCCAATCGTTGGTTGTCTCTATTGTTGTTCCTATCCCTATGTCATATATCCTCATGCTTTACGTTCGTGAGTAAACAGAGTAAACGAAACCTCAGTATCTCGCCATGTCGTTAGTAAACTGGATCAACTCATTCTTTAAATGATCTATTTTGGACGTTGCTGAGCTTCTGACAGATTAAATCATTGATCGGGCTACGAATAACATAAATCTGACTTCAATGAACCCTTAATTAAACGGCTGGAGGGGTACTTTATCAGTTATAAATGGAACTTCATGACAAACCGCTAGTTATCAGTGATTCCCTGTTAATACGACCATTTTGTGGGGGTTCCACTCCTGTTATTCATACTGTTGTTATTAAATTACCGAACGTAGGGAGTCAATCAGTATCAGTCGGAGTCGATGACGCAAAAACCCGGCGAGTGCTAGTATTCGGTAGACGTGGAAACTGTATGGAAATACTGAGGCTATGTTCACCAACGGTCGGCGGACGGGAACTGAGAGATGACCTTACAATCACTAACAGGATGTCAGATGACCGGACTATCTGCCAGCAGCCAAAAACTAATGCCTGAGGGATTATTCTTCGAAACAGGAGTATCAGATGAGCAGAAAGCGATGTGCCGAGTGGCCCACTATAAAATCAAAACAAAGACTGAGCTCCAATCAAAATCTCCTGCAACGCAAAAGCAGAACTATGATCATAATTTACACCCAAATTAATTGATCAATTCATTCGCCTGACTTCACTGACCAGTGGCCTGCTCGACCACATTGGATGGTATGGTAGATGTCATGTCTGTACTATTGATTTTTGGTACGATGATGTTTCTTGATTTGCTAGTCGTTCTGCACGTGGTTGTGCGGTATTGGCTGTCGTGTTAGGTAATTCTAATCAATACACACCGTCAATTGATCTCCAAATCGCATGATTATTGACGGGAATACCTGGTTTTACTTAATGGCCCGAGATATTGTTCGTTTGGGCCAATAATCTGCCCAAACCATTACTACATTATGTAAACGGAACTGTGGTCCTTGCCTGGCTCTGTGCGGAAAGTCGAATCAGTTGAGGGCTGCAGTCAGCTTTGTTGCCCCGTAAATGAAAAGCGACCCAAAATACAACTCTCCCAGTTGCCATCCCAAGTCACTATCACAGGTCACAAAAAGTGCAGAGCTGTCGGAATGTTGCAATCGTATTGGATGCTAACATGATTGCAGACCAATAGCTTTCTCCATAGTTCGTCCTAACAAGTTCCACTGCGTTTTTATTAACCCTTAAAAACCGTGCGACAATTTATTGTCTTATAAATCAAGATGGTGTATATAACAGGTAGTTTCGTTGTGGGTAGTATACTACTCACAAGCGACATTCAGGAACAAAAGGGCAAGCCCCAACGCCAAGAAGACGACGGACCAGAAGAGACTATCGGAATAGTGTGTACGCGATATGGGAGAAGTGCCACAAGGGCGAATGACAACGTACTACCACACAATGTATGTGAAAGCAAATCAGCCGTGCAAATGAGTGTACTCGTTTGTGGTCCCATGTTTAACATGATTTGTATGGGAGTTCGAGTAATAAACGAATTTGCAGGCCGAGCGTCTCCTGCGATCACAACACTGGTTACCTTACCAACACCGAGTCGTAAGATAAGTCTAGCGTAATGTCAAACACATTTCCTAACAGAACAATAAAACCTACATTTGGCTAACAGAAGCAGTGCTGTTAACATGATGTTGTAGCCGTCGCCTCGCCCTTTCACGCGGCGCATCACGTGACAAGCCTAAGAGACGCTCACTGTCTCAACCTGTGCATTCACCACCACACGTCCATCGGCCCGAAAACCCTCTTCAACATCGGAACGCACATACGCATGACGCGGTTGGACCCGCATCGGAACAAGCAACGACAAAACTGAACAGGACAGTGCACGGTCCGGATGAGTGCCACTGCATTAAACTTGTATACACAATGCTGGCTTGAGTCGACTAATCGCGATCGCCTAAGCGAAACGCGGATTGTATACACTTGTTTCCTTGCTCCTTTGAATCCTAAATGTTGATTCAGGATTAATCCGGTGACCGGTGGCCAACATGTTTTTGGCGATAGACGAGGCCGGAAGTTTGCGTGATCCCGGGACGAAGGGAGTAGACTGTGCAGTCACATCCTGAACCCATTTCGGCATATGTTCCTTCATCCTAGAGTTCAAGCACCTGTCGGTTCTGCCGATGTAACTTTCGCCGCAGTTACACACAGATTGATAAATACAGTGTGAGTTGGCGCCAATAGGTTGCTCTCCCTTTATTGAAGGTAACGGTAGCTTACGAGTTCGTTCAGCGACTATGACTTCAGCCGCATTGTATGCCCGCTTAAATGAGTCGACGAGGCGTTTTGTTGTTCGAAGTGTCACCTTTGAATGGTGGTTCCATGTAGACTTTCTTCTTCCCAACCGTGGAAACCTCGTCTACTGCTACACGTTGCTGGCTGTGTCTGTTGATAAACCTCAGCGGATACGCATTATCCTGCAACGTCGCTGTAAGCAATCGGAGATCATCAGCTAAACATTCTGATGAACAGATGCGTCTGGCACGCGTAAACAATGTTCTGACCAATGCTCGCTTGTTCTTTATTGGTGTAAAACTTGTGAAGTGGGTGTATTGACTAGTCCAGGTGGGCTTTCGATACACATTTCTTTTCACTGTTTCATCATCCTTGCGACCGATGAGGATGTCTAAAAACGGTAGGCATCCGTTTTTCTTCAGCTCACAGGTGACTGTCAGATTATCATGACATATGTTGAACCGGTCCACTATCTCATCGATCCTTTGCGAAGACTGCGCAAATATGAGAATGTCATCCACACAGCGTGTGTACAACGGCAGTGACGAAATGTCTTGAGTCATTCGATTTTCTACCATCAGCATGAAAAAATCCGCTAGCATCGGTCCTAATAGACTCCCCATGGCAACCCCGTCTATTTGTCGATAAGGCTCACCCTGAAAACTGAAATTGATATTCTCCGTGCACAGTAGTAGAGACAGTTTAAGCAAATCCGTAGAAATTTTTATATCAAAACCTTCAGTTTCGATCAGATTGCATATAAATTCAATTGTCTCGTGCAATGGGACATTCGTGAACAATGATTGAAAGTCTATTGAACACATGACTGTCTGCTAGGTTGACTTTGTTGACATCTTCAATTAAGTCAAATGAGTCTTTAACGGTAGGTGTGTCAAATTTCCGTTTGAATGGTGTCAGAGCCTGTACCAGCCATCGCGCCAGTTTGTGCTGTGGGGCATTGCTCATGGACAGCATCGGTCTGAGTGGCACACCCGGTTTGTGTGTTTTAGGTAGGCCATACATTTGCGGTGGTGAGGAACCACTGGATTCTAGAGATTTAAAAGTACCTTCATCAATTACTCAATGGAGCAGCAACAAATCAAGGTGTCGACTTATTCTTGCTTCCATATCAGTCACTGTTATAACTGAATCCTAATGAACACGAACGCGAATACTGCTACGAACAACGATGAACGAATAACGCGAATAGAAACTCCTTCCGATTGGTCACCTCAAACCGCGAACGATAAGAACCAATGAAAACACGGACAAAGCAGACTCCGGATAGCAATGTATTTAGCCACCAGACGCTTTGCGAATTTACATGAGAAATTGGTCTGTATTTACAGAAAATCATTGACCTTGCGGTGGTGTGAGCCCGCGAAGAAATATTTGAATCCCACGCCGAAGTATATCTCAGTAACGGCTTACGATATCTGACAGCAGAATCGTATTCTACGGGTCAGGTTTACCCTGGCCCTAACACCTCCCCTTCGAGGATGTTGATCGTACGAAGGAAGTCGTGGGTTAACTTGCAGAGGCGTCATTGGCCGTCGTACTCGGTCGGTCCATCTTCCAGGGAGCAGTTCACGTGGTGGACTTTGCGTGCTGGGAGTCATTGTTGTGGGCTACGACTGGGGAAGACCGACCGTTTCCATCACGATCTCCAACGGAGCATCTGTCTCGCCCTAACAGTCACCTTCTCCACTTTGTCGATACGTTGGAATTTGCCTTCGTCATTCATTGTAGAAGATTTATCTGGCTTCAGCACAACGTTCTTAGTTCTCAGGTCTTTTAGAGATTCAAGATGACGAGTTGTGAGAGCACATTTATCTCTTGATGGTGGTATGTAAACCTTAGATTCCCATGGACCTAATAGTTTTGCGTTGTTATTCTCCACCTAATTTGCTATTTTATTTTCTTCACCCCCCCACCCTAATAGTGTCAATTATATGATCCTGGTTATTGTTATTTGGTACTGAAGAGGCAATACGAAATGCTAGCATCTACTTCTGTCCGTCTTCTTACTGCTTTGTTCAAATATCGTTATTTGTTAGTGGGTACTCAAGCTATCACGGTTAAGAGTTCCACTACAGTGTTATCAGGAAATGGACCTGAATCCACTCTATTCTGATTGATAGCTTTGCATGTTTTACGAAACAACCGGCAATCTTATACCCTGTTTTTGAAAGAAAGAATGCAGACCGAAACTGCAGACTATTCTATTCGAAGTAGTCAGTATAATTTTTAAGAATTTGTCAACAAGACAAAAAAGCAATAAACTTCACTCAAGTAACAGGAAATATGCCGTCACCATGATGTATGGGAAGGTGAGAGCGATTGGTTCAGTGAAGGGCTTCCAGTCACAATCCAACGGGGCCTAAAGAAGCTGCCACTTCAAGAGGGTGGTCGCTGTGAAAGGATTTCACATACAGCTAAAAATTATGTAAACAATGTAATCCAAAACAGATATAAGAGGAACCCGGTTTTCGTCGTAAACTCCATACAGTTGACCGATAAGTAATAGGGGATTTTAGTTGCCATATATATTGAACATCACCTACAATTGACCACAGCTGTCTCATTCCCACTGACTCACTAGTAGTCCTCTTTCGAAAAAAAACACCATTCTTATTGCTACATTAAAGCGTGGCCGGAGTTCCAGTCCAAGCCATGGCAGGTACATGCACTACTGACGAGCTCTAACAAGGGTGAAACTCGAATCGTGTGCTTCTTTCTGAAACAGACTGGAAAGTCTATGAAAACCCGAATTTCCTACTAGTTATCAGTAATCCAAAAATACCTGTCAACAAGTTAATGATTTGTGATTTTAACTTGGAGAACTCCTAGTCAAGGGGTCATCGATCGGAAGTAACAGGACAGCCACTATCTCCTCTCCAGATAATCGGGCAACTTGATCATCACTCACAAGCGGAAGTGGTTGAGAGTCCACATACGATAATTCGATCGTGCCTAATGTGAGGTCAATGGCTCAGTGGTCAACATGGTTGCCTCATGAAAGCGTGTCCAGAGGTATAGTCTCGGTCGTGGTAAGGATATGCACTACTGACGAGTTCTAACAAGGGCGAAACTCGAGTCCATACGGTCTTTCAACAAAACTGTATTAGTCGAGTATTTACCATTGCTCAGAGGACCGCGTAATTCCACCTACAAATCGTACTGAAAGCTGGTCACTATGAAAAGAGATCAGTTTATTCTTGAAAACACCTTAAGCCAAACAGTGGTCGGTATAATTTTTCCGAACGATAAGCCTTCTGCCTCGTCTGCCGTCCATTCGAAGTCTGTTGTTTCTTCTTCCGCGTCTTCTCGATGGTCAACAGCGTATTCCGTGACGTTATCTAAAAAATAAAAAGGATTATCGAAATGTAATGAAAGTGTATCGAAGTTTGCGTAACCTTCCGGCTTCAAACTTAAAAGCTTAAGTATCAGGTAAATTTTTGCCTGCGATTTTCCCGCCACTGCTGGGGCATAGTTGCATGGTTTAAGTCCGTTTTCGCGGGAACCCACACTGCTCGAAACACAGCCAGCTGGTGAAGACTGTAACGTTATTCCGCTTTACCCTCAGCCACCGAAGTGCATCATACCGGTGCACTTCAAACGATCACTTAACTCAATGGGCACACGAATTCCACTAATAGGAAACACGGTTTGCGAACGGTGACTTCCTGAATCCGAGTTGTGCGATCGTTCATCGATTGTGTTGACTGTCCGTGCACACTGGAAGGAATCACTCCCATCGTCTTTCAGAGTGTACGAAGTAGACTGTCGAGCGTGGTCATCGCACACCAGTCTCCAATCCAACATGCCGTGGACTAACATTGGACCCAGTATGCGACGTTGTTCCAGACTGACTCAAGTGATGACTATCACACGTTCCTAATCAGATCGTAGGATCTTCTCCATCTGCCTAGCTATCGACGACTTTTAGTGACCCGAGTAAAGTTGAAGTACGATTAATACCTGTTATGTTGCTAAAATCAATTGTGACGGAGAGCAGATGGCGGAACAAAGTAAGTCTGACCAGGTAACCGTGCGCGGTAGTGACCGGCAGTCGCCATAATGAGGCTGTGGATGTCGGTGTTCCTCCAGTTTAATTTAAGTTCCCTCTATCCCACTTCAATAATAATCAACCCTAATCATAACAATGTGCTTAAACTGATTTAGATAGACACTAGATAGATCAAAGCTCCCACCGGCCCCATGATTTAGTTTGAGTACGATTTCGTTCGAATGAAAGGCAATCTCGTCACCAAACAGTTCATTTTTCAGAAATTCGAAGTATAAAACTAGTGGTAGTGATGTAATTAATTATAAACAAGTATTTTGAATGGTTGATCAGTCATCTGCGGGTTTTCTGCACTGTTTACTTCAGACTTAGTGGAGTTCATCGATCAGTATGGGCGTTGAGAAAACTTACAGTAAACGAGCAGAAATTCAGTCTACTAGATGGTCCCATACCTTTTTGCAAGGTAGGGTGACACAAATAAGACATGCTGAATGGTCTGAGATAAACAGCTCGAAGAACTGGAAAGAGATGTCATACAGGTTTCAGCACGAGCTGTTTCCATAGTACGAATGGTCGAGATTCGTATTGCCGAGGACTGGCAAAAACCACGAAACCGATCTTGTGAACAGTGGCCATTAAACACTACTTGTGTTATCACAGCATGTAAAAAAATAAGCCCTTTGAATGTTTCGATCTTACATTCTCTCAAGATCTTCTTGGAGCTTTCGAAATACACAAGTGCTATGACGAGATTCTGGCATTACTTCCTGGACTTCGCATACACTTTTGGTCAACCCCGAAAGCCGTGACCTCGTCCTCAGCCGAACGTGGTCGAATACTCCCTCACCGGTCTTTCACAGAACTTAGCCTGGTAAGCCCGGCAATCAGCCGCCTAACTATCGATGATGCAATCAACTAACAGTCAGGGCTTGCAATTGAAGTGTACACTGAACATCATTCACGGTAAGCCAAAGCTGTCGCATTCCTATAGACTTTCCAGTCGCAATTGCAGTCTCCGACGAGCTCTAACAAAAGCGGTGCCCGAGTACAGTGCTTCTGTTCGGAAAGACTGGAACATATATGGGAATGCGACAGCTGTGATCAACCGTGAATAAGCTTCAACTCATAGCGACCAAATCCCCCACTACATAATAGTAATTGAGATCTGTTGGTCCTCTAGCACGTAAACCGACTATACCCAGTGCTCTAGCGTGTAAAGGATGCACGCATCAATACTGACATCTTTGCACGTCCGCACAACTCACCGAATAGCCCAGAACAGTCATGTGATAGAGACATCACCAAACCCACTGGTTTAAACAACAGTCCGGCTCAATGGCGGCTAATCTGAGTAACGAGTCAGTCGCAATGGCGAACGGTTGTATGGTTGCAGTCACTGGTCTAAGTGATATCGTCATACTGTGCGTACTCCACTTGCGTACCGTTCGAGCGTGACATACTGGAAAGACAGCATCCCCACTTTTGAATGAACGGAATACAGCGTTCCGGTTTACTGAGCTCACTCAACTAAGTCACACAGACAAAAAAACACATAGCGAGACTTGAAAAAAGACAACCATTTGCTGAAGAAGGTTAATATTGCCATAGATAAACGATTCAATCGTATCTGAGTAGTGACCTAGTTGTAGAAGCACGCAGCATAAGCATATGAACTTGGTACGTAGTAACAAATGGTAAGGTTAAATTTGGAAGGAAGTGGAAACAAGTCACGGAAATAAAGTGGCGCAGTGCAAACAGTTTCGCAACCAAACAGGACAAACAATACAAAAATATTTCTCAAATAAACAGTGAACCCCAAATGATAATCAGTCTGTTGAATTTAAACAGTGTTGTAACCGCAGCGAGATACACACAGAAAGGAAACAAGCGAGCAATTGTACAGCAAAAACGATAAAGCAGGTAAAAAGGTCACAAATGATCAGTTAACGAGACATGCATGTTAATAGTCATAACTAAGCGGGTAAAAAAACATTTGTCGCCAAATTACAAAAATAAGTGGAAAGCCAAGAATAGTTAGTTGAAATAGATAACTGATTATACATAACGGACATAAGAAGGGACAGTTATTTTGGGGAATGTGCGAACTTTGGTAAATATCTGTTGAAATTTACATCAACCGAGTTGTCCGGACATAGCACCTCAGGGTAAACGAGAAAAAATGAAAGACAGATAACATAGTATCGACGTGTAACTGGAGATAGCACTGACACAAAGGCCAACACAAGAGATCCATTAAGAAAGGTCGATCGCGTTCGATCCGTAAATTGTTGTAGCTGATCAGAATGAACCGATTTCAGGCAATCGACCATTTACTTGGTGTATACCAATCGTGCACTTATCTTTAGATGTTTTGAGCTGATGTGACTCCAGAATGCGTTTTTCCGACGCTAACACACGCCAGAATAAAACAAAGTTCATAGCAGTGAAAATGGTGAAACTTGTGAGCAGAACACTACTCACCAACTTGGGCAATACACTGCGATGGAGTATAGCCCAAATGTACAGACCAGTGGACAACATCAGTCGAAAAATGACGAAGGAAACTGAAAAGATAAGAATCAGATTGGGAAGTCAGTACAGAATTCAACCTGGGGCAAGCATGTTAATTAAAGACAGTAAAGTATCAGTACAGACTGCTACAAGTATAAGTAGAATGAAAGTTACCGAGGGTTTAGACAACCCGTGCCAGACCACAAAAGTCGTCAGTTTCTTTATCATCCCAATCAGACAAAACGTCTGAAAGCAATCTGTCCGTTTCTTGCTGAGCCAATGACTCTAAAAGAATGACCTCAAACAATCAACTGTAAATTTCGAATAGATCATACACACCCAATGGGATAGACGATTCCGAGACAATGGGATAAGTAACCGAGGAATTCTAACTCTGAGATGGAACGGAAATTTGTCAAAAGCAAGCATTCAATTCTTCACAAAATTTGTCTGTGCTCACTATACTATCTAGCATCAGCTTGGATGCGGTCAAAACTAGCACATACCTAAAGCAAGAATTAAACCGGAATTAGCGTTGTTAACGACCCGATGGTTATCGCTCATTGATGGTTGAATAGGTTGTGATCTATCAGGCCGTGTAACTGGCCAGCCAGCGACCAACAGAAACATGAAACAAGTCAGCGGAGACTGATCGCTGGTCACTTATTTTATCGGATAAAGCCATCTACTAAAATGTGTAAATCAAGACCACTGATGACTGGCACAGCTGAATAGCGCAACCTACGGGTGCACCGAACATGATCACCGATTAGGGTAAAAAAGTGTTTTGTCACTGTTCCGACTTTAGTGTTCACGGGATGCACACCGAGTAACGGCTTCACCGTGCTGCATCTGAGAACGTAAGGAAGAATGACGGCATGCTCGGGAAGCTGGGAATGTTTGAGAACTACAGCGTTAGAAGGAAATTAACGGAACACATCGGTTTCCAGCGTGTGCACAAAATGAATTGCGTGCTACTGATAAACAAGATTAACAGTGAAAATGGATGGAAACACTTTAACTGCAGCGTCGCAAAAGACGGAAATGCATTTTATGAAACATTTTCGGGGAGCGGCTTGAAGCTGAGCCGGTGTTCCGAACGACTGACGAACAAACAAGTTTCTACGCATACTATCAAGTGCGCACCGAGAAAGAGATTACAAAGTGGAGATAATGGTCTAATAATCAGCTACAATCGTTGTTGTCATGATAGTACCAGTCTAACAAACGTAGCCGAGTGCCTACGTCTACGCGCAAATGACACAGCATAAAACAGCTCCCTGAGTTTGTCAGTAACACACATTCAATCTCTCAAGTGTATACAACCATCAGTGCAGACCCAACAACTTGAATAGATTACTGATGATTAGTCGGGGATTTGGTTTATTTCAATTTGAACATCACCCACAATTGATCGCAGCTGTCGCATTCCCGTAGACTTTCCAGTCGGTCCCTTTCGAAAAGAAGCACTAGACTCGGGTTTCGCTCCCATTAGAGCTCGTCAGTAGTGTATATCATCGCCACTGCCAGGAGTAGAACTCCGGCCACGCTGTTCATGAGGCAACCGTGTTGACCACTGCGTCATTGACCTCACGTTAGGCACGACCGAATTATCATATGTGAACGTTCAACCACCTTTGCTTGTGAGTAATGATCAGGTTGCCCGATCGTCTCGAAATAGAGACGCAGTAACTGTTCTGTTAACTCCAATCAATAACCCCATGATTAGGACTTCCTAGACAGGTCGAAACCTCCGACCTATCGCCTAGCAGGTTTAATGAGATCGGGGATTTCGACCTGTCTAGGAAGTCCTAATCACGGGGCTGTCGATTGGAGTTAACAGGACAGTTACTGCGTCTCCATTTCGATACGATCGGGCAACCTGATCATTACTCACAAGCTAAAGTGGTTGAGCGTTCACATATGATAATTCGGTCGTGCCTAACGTGAGGTCAATAACGCAGTGGTAAACACGGTTGCCTCATGAACAGCGTGGCCCTGGCTCTAGTCCCGGCAGTGGCGAGGATATGCACTACTGACGAGCTCTAATGAGAGCGAAACTTGAATAGAATTTAATCAGAGGCAGAAGAGGCCAGAAACTAAAATCAAAATCCCTCTAAGAAGACCCTGTACAACTCCATAAATATTCGGATTGAAGCAACCGTCGCCCATCGCGGGTACAACGTATGGGAATGATATTCAGTAGCTTGAGGAAAACCGAAAATCAGTACTATGCGTATTCAAACACGCCACGTCCAAAGCAGTTCTGATCAAATGTTATGGTCATTCCGCTAATAAACAATAGGTATCATGAGGTAAAATAAAAATTTTTCATGTAATCGGTGAAAAGTGTAACAATGTTTCTAAAAGATGAGTTTTATTGCACTTGACAGTTGAATTTTCGCCTGTATATACCTAATGAACCAACACAGCGAGAAGATCAATGTTGCCAAATGTTAACCTATGTTTATCCTCATCGGTTACACATATAAGACAAACAAACATCATATACGTGGCCAGCGCGTAGCAAGGAACACAACAGTAACCACGGGGTGGGTGGTCTACAAGAAAAAAGGATGATGAGACAACCTAACAGCTTGCTGATATGCGTTGGCCATGCACAGTTGACGGTTTTACATAAAAAATTGAAGAACACGTTATTATATCATATTATATTCCCTTCGCCATGTAAGTCAATTGAATAAAGGAAAGTCGATATTCTTATATATGTTCATGTTGCGCGCTTCGACAGTCATCCGCGTTCTGTTGATAAAAGTGGACTCGGGGCATAACCGAGCACACGATCGTACAGTCCCAAGCACACGCGCTGTCCTAAGAGGAGGCATCAATCGAGACCACTCGAAATCCGAATCTGCGCGTGAAAACCATGCATGTCTCGGGCGTTCAGGTTACGTCCCCAGTACACACTTTTGATAAAAACACAAGCGATCATCGAAACGAACTTGACTTCTACAGGACGCCGAAACACGTGAATAAGAAGTAAGAGATAATCATGTTCCAAACATGACGCAGCAAGCAGGGTGTATCGGTGACATAACATAGCGATGGATACATAGACAAAGTACACCCGTCGGTGGCTCTCAGTGAGGTGAGTGAACAATAAAGCTGTGTGAAACAGTTCGTTCGATTGACCCATTACATGTGTTTACATTGTCATGGGATCATTCGCGGTTAACAGAGACCGAACAAGCAATATATTGGAATAGGACCGGAAAAAAGTACCTGGGCTAAAAGTACAAGCGAATTAACTTATTGAAACATGTAGAGAGGAATGAATAAGCCCGACAGGCGGAAAAGAATTGAATCAAAAGGTAAGAAATTTGAGCAACCAATACCACCACTATTCCCAACAATCAGAGATGTAACTCATGCCCACATTCGTTGTAAAATGCTGGTACAATCCAATATCTGGCCTTGTATAAAATGAGTCATTTTATGCATGAATGACAGGATGATCACAATAGTGTGACGGCAATTTGGATAATCTTGACAGCAGGACATTAACATCCTTTATCAGTGGCTTCTATTCGGTATCAGAGAAAAAGTTTGGTGTCACTTGTAAGTCCGCCTCCACGGACGATCAGTGAGTCTATTCCTTCAAATGTACCGTTTATCAGATTAGTGAACTTTTACGCAATCTACTTCCAAACGCATCGAAAGCGCTCTTACCCAAGCAAATGTACCAGCTTAGAATTAATAAAGCGACTCCTTCACCAATCAATACCAACTCGCATCACAGTTGACACTGCGCACGTTCGTCTGACATGTCACTCGTGACTCATACGATAAATGGTCATGAAGGGAATAGATTGGCACGTAATATACAACAGAGCAAGGTCACGTGAACCAGAGTATAATGACTATGACGAAGGCACGCCGCGCAGGTACTGAATACCATGGCTGCTTCCAGAAATGAACAGCGGTGTCTACGAGATGTTCAGGTGAATTGGTCATTCACCGAGGCTTGTATGAAACTGATATGTGAGGTGCTACGTTTGGAAATTTTTTCGACATAAAGCAGTATGAATCAAAGGATTAGCCTCCATTCGGAGAAAGTGAATGAGCATATACCTGAAGAGTGAAAGAAAATGGATGGTGTGTTAAAGATTGCATTCATCCTTTTGTGTAACTTGCCGATGAGTCATTTACTACTTTACTCGCGACGTGAGTAAACAAAGCTGGTTTTCTCAACAACAATAAAATGAGTGTTGCGCAGTGCCTCATCTAAAAAACAATCCGGAAAGCTTCTATTGTAGAGAGGAATACTGGTCATACATAAAGTCTCTGAAATCAAGTCCCAACCCCTCCCTTTTTTTATAACTTCAAACCATGGTTTGCTGTTGACTCGACTGTACTGGAGTTAATCATAAGCGTTAAACAATGAAGTAGTGCTGTCGGAAACGATGTTTTGGAACAACATGACTAGAGGTGGGATCAGCGAATTTCTTTTTTAAAGCACAGTCTAGTTAGGCACGTGCATGAGCGCACCCAGCAATGCCGGTAACTGCTCCAATGAAAATTGCGCGGATTACGCAAAGTGAAACCGCTCACACACATTTCTGTCAGCTTCGATAAACTCAGATGGAATGAGCCAACAAAACACATGTGCATGCTTCTGGGTAGATGATGTTTAAATAATGTAGCAGAACACTATTAGCTACACATGCCAACATACAGACATCCAAAAACAAACAAAGAAAACACTCTATTTAAGATTATCCATGGGTACCACCTAGTGGTGTTACAAAGCCTATCAACACAAGTAATCGAGGCAAGAGGTACAATACTGTCTGACACCAGAGTAGAACTGACTGCAACCCGTAGACACTAATTCCTTTCGGCGGATCGATGAGTTATGAAATGCCACTGAAACATCAGGTGAGTTCCAACACAGGTGGTCATGAATCCTAGTGATTATGATTCAGTATGCAGCTGTTTGTAATGAACAACAAATGACCACAACAAATCCATATTGCTAGCAAGAAGCCACAGTGATAAAGACGCCGACTGTGAAGCAACCTTTTTATTGTTGTTAAGAGTTTATCCAAGGAAAGTTCGTCAATTTCGTGCATTTCATTTGATAACCGATTTTCCTATTAAGAATCTCATTTCTGATGAGTAGTCGGGGATTTGGTTAATTTCAAGTTGAACATCACCCACAATTGATCGCAGCTGTCGCATTCCCATAGACTTTCCAGTCGGCCCCTTTCTACTAATAGTAGAGCAATCAACAACACCGAAGAGCAAAAACTACCTTATATTCCTAATGATTCTGATAGTCAATCATCAACTGCTACGCCTTTATACGCCCATTTCAGTAACTCTATTCCAGTAACCTGATTTAGCGACCAAACTTCGTCTTCATTCGATGTTCTACATGGTGCAACTGGTTGGCGATTTTTATTTGTAAATTAAGCTCACTCTCATGACAACTCTCACGAATGCATTCTGGCTAAAATATGCAAAAGAAGTCAACTCAAATATGAAGCACTTTATTTCAATCTTTAGGTTTGGCTTTTGAATAGGTTATCTGAGTAACCGAGCCTATCAAAATCCCCGCAGTGTACTAATTTGTCTACAACTGTCAGTCTTTAAATCTCCGAGAAAAACTTTCATCATGACTTTCCTCCGTCAGATGCTGCACGTTGTCCGAATATATGATCACATTTCCGGTCAAGTAAAATTCCAGCGAATATATGAAAGAAGCACTTTACATGGGAAGTATTCTTCCAAGTAGCACCGCTTAATCAACCGCTGTATTAACGTTAGATGTGCTGTTGCTTTACCGGGTTTGTTGTCACAGGGTATGATATCCCAGGCTAGAAATTTTCAGAACGCCTGTCATGCCTTTGCAGACAGTTTCTCTGGCTAAATTGTTTCATATCCGTAACATAAGCAGTGATGATTAATTGCCGTACAATTATGAAGAGAGGAACAAGCCAAAACCAGAAGACAAGAGAAACGGAATGGATACGACACAATAGTTAAACTGAAACATTCAACATCAAGATAACTGCACGTTGCAAAAAGTTAGAGTAAAGCGGAATCCGCAAGACAGCTTTCGTGTGGCTCACACTGACATGGTTCATCAATTGCATTCATTGCACAGATGACGCGGTAGAACATAGGTAGTGATAAAAACACAGGGCTCAATTAGTCACCATCTACTTAAACATCTATCTATGAAAGTTCTCTCAATCTCCAACCAGATCTCATCATCATCATCATCATCATCATCATAACAGCCATGAGCCTGACCAGAAGATACTGTGGCTCGGGCAGCCGCTCACCTCAACAGTGACGTAGAATATCCTAGAAGAAAAAGTTACTGAGGAGGCTGAGAATTAATGAGAGAAGGCTAACAGGAAGAATTAGAAATGGTATGGACACAGGTCTGCCATTGACTGCGACACATCGCCATCTCGGATAGCGTCTCTAACCAGCGGTTTGAGTGATCACGAGGACCCCATCCAGGCAGGCGACACCTACCCACTTTGCTCAATGGAGCAGTCAAGGTCTCCATATTTTGTGACCACGTTGTTGCTTGATCACCACGTGGTTTGACCTAACCGTTGGTGGCCTCAGCATATAATGCCCGGTACGGTAAACGATTAGATGACATACGGAGTACGTGACCCAACCATCGCAAGCTGCGTACCGTAATTAGTTGACCAATTACTCGCGCATCCCGAGCAGATCTAGGTGTGGCAATTTATTGGCCAGTGGTCGGGGGGTACTGACTTTTGATAACGGAACACAATTAAGTAGGGCAGAATTCCTAGATGATAATCAAGAAGTCGGAGTTCAAGTAAGTTTACCAATTTAGACAAAGTTAATCGAATGAGAAAGCGGAGGTGGTAGTAAAATGAGCAAAGCGATAGGTGATCAACCCAAAGATTATCGATAAAAAAACCTTTGTTTTAAGCTGTCGGAAAGAAAATGTACGCTATCACGTCGAAGAACGAGAATACAACATCTTGCAGCAGCGACAAAACAGCCAGTCCCACTACACGAGCGTTCGCGGAAATGAATGTTCCAGCAGAAACGTTAGTGTGACCATGGATCGAGAAGGCTACCAACATTTACGAGTGCGGAACAGGTATCAGTACAAAGTATACCTGCGACCGATAGACACCAGAGGAATGATACTACCAAAGGACGGAAAGTAAACAGAAGCTACTACATCACAATGGGCAATAGTTCTGTGTTTGTGTTAGGAGACGCATCTTCTAACGAAGCAGCAAAGGTGATCGATCCGGCTTCGAGTTAATTGATATGTGATTTTAACTCACTCAGTCCATTAAGCTCAATGAGATTGCAGCTGCGCGATCGAACGCCTGTACATCATGTGAACTGTCCTCACGAGTGCATTTTCGAATGTCCCCCCCTCTGTTAAACCTATAAATGTAGAGCCTCTGTGGCCTAATGGACACGTCTCGTAATTTTCAAATAAACGCTGTTGCCGCATCCATTCTTCTTCTCGGTTCTGGGGGCAAACGATTGTGCTCGTATTAAGGGACGACCATTAGTTTGATATGAGTACATCCTCAATTTTCACTAGAGTAGATGTTGAAAAGAGCTTTGTAGAGCCACGCAACAACCGGTCGTACAGATCTAATGTCATTCTTTGCTTACTCTGATTTCTACGGAAATTCAGTACTTATGTTCAAGAAAAAACTACGACAGCGTACTACAAATCAATTCTATCGACTATGACTATTTATACATTATATCAATTGGACAACATTCACAACTGATCGCAGCTGCCGCATTCGTATAAACTTCGCAGTCAGCCTTTTCCAAAAAGAAGCACTAGACTCGAGTTTCCCTCGTGTCAGAGCTTGTCAGTGATGCATATCCTTGCCATGACCGGGACTAAAACTGCTGCTATGCTGTGATCAATTGTCAGTGACGTTTAATTCACATAAAAAATCCTCTGCTATCAATCAATATTTACACATTGCGTTACGCTTCTGCCAATGCATCGTTAAAGCGTGATAGGCTAAGGCGGGGCACACATCCCTGATGCATGCAATGACATAACACAGATACTTCAAAATTCGGCATCTCTGACCGCGAAGTCTTTGATCGCAACAGGTCACACAGTTGACGACTCCACCTGGTTTACAGTTTTGTCACAATATTACAATCTCAAGATGTTGGCGTTTTCTGAGCTGGTGTTAATCAGGCATAACTTTCTGTTGGTAACAAGCGCAGGCGCAATCAACACTGTTGTCATGACACTGAAACTGTTTACTCCATCCTGGTTTACCAAAGCTAAACGGAATGCCTGTATCTCACAATGTAAGTCTTTTTGATAAACTGGATAACAGGAATACAATGTTTTCAGTGCATCAATTGTTGATTCAGCAAACTAAAAATGGTATATTAAATTTTTGGGGTGTATAAACCCAGTTGCTGACTTGTATGTTGTGAATTTAAGTCCAGATTACCCTCAGGACACTTGTCTGGCTTCGGAATAGGTTCGACCATTTACTGTGGCTCATGACCTTGTCAACGATCTACAACATTATCCATAACACAGATAGTGACGAACCGGAAGTCGATATTACTGACGCTACGCTGTGGTACAGTTACGTAGAAATGTATACACAAAGCAAGGGTCAATAAACAAACAAATAACTACAATGACAATAAGCACTTGCTGATAAAAGGCCATAATTGGGAAACATAAACAGGACACAGGATATTAGACTGTCTGCCTGGTGAAACGCAATTCATTGAAGTTCACTGTGAGCATTAAACGATACAGTACACAATGTGACGTTATTCAGGCGTACAGTTCTGTAACCCATGGTCATAGTTTCCTGGGGCTTTAACTCATTTACGCCTCCCTTCCAATCATTAACTAAACGTCCAAGCACGCGTGATTCGCAATATCACCTTCAACCAGCGCTTTTGCTTTCGTAAAGCTCTACCGTTACTGCGACAGGACAAACCAGTATAGAAGAAAGTTGATGTGCACCGGTGTACGTGGTCATAGAAAAAGACAACATTCACGCTACAATGGATGGTGTTTTAGCGCAATCAGCTTCATATCAGGAGTTCCATATACACACCCGATAGCTAAAGTCGGAATGAATGAGACGAAGCCAAAATTCGAATTCTGAAACGTAATCATTGTGAATGACGAAAGAAAAGCACCGGATGCAAGCAAATGAGGCTGAATTATGCTCATCCTTATGATGCATATGTCTCGAAGTACGATCATAAGATATAACCCCTAGTAATTGAGTGTCATCTAACCGCCCGAAGTTGTCAACAATTCAATATACGCGCCAGATTGTTTCAACAGACTGAAACCGATTGCGTGGGGCAGTATTAATAAGCTATAAAAGCGAATTCCAAATATGCAAAGTCATAGGCTTATTCAGTACAGTACAGAAAGGCAAGTCCTGTTGTGGGGCTATATATATGGTTGTTGGATAACTGCAAAACAGTGAGCTGCACTGACTGGATCACTTACGAGAAAGAGGATGATGGGATGGTCCAAGATGTATACAGCTGTGCGTTTATCGCAATAAACGACCCTGTGGAAAAATCCGCTACTGAATGTGAAGTGATTGGAAGAAACTAATTGAACAGCGCTCACTTAAACACTGAAGAGTACTGCTGATAAGCTTAAAGCTTTTAGTGAGAAGACCAACAAGCATAAGTGGAGAACAGTATAATCGACGTAGCATACACAAAAACGCAAAATTAAACATAAAAATGTGTGCGATAGCTCTTAAGGTCAGATAACAAGTGAAACGCTAAATTTTGGAACAGAGCTCGTGGCTATCAGTAAACCAACTTAGGTTGGAAGAAAACTTAATGCCAAGATGGTTGACGCCAGATCGTCTTGTAATGAGTTGAAACTTCGCATTCTATTGCAGTCTTTCATTTCGAAAGACTGAAACCACAACCTGACAAATTACTGACTCTACAGAGCACACACATCGCAATCCAGAACATACGTGTACACTAATGAGATCACGCTGTAGCCAACAGAAATGTGTGGTACAGTTAAATTGCTCTATGTAATTTCAGATGCGAAAAAAAGCAGAAATCAATACGCAGCTGGTCTCTATTGCAGATTGGCAAGGCAAGTGCATAACAGCTCACATTCTTGATAGACGCTGTCGATTATATGGTAACCAGATAGGAGCTGATGGCAATTTAGGAATGCAGTATAAACAGCATGAGTTTATGTCAAGGTTCGGAGCTTCATATGTACCTAGTCGGATCATTTACACAATCGGCATCGTTCTCAGTGTGAGACGTCACACATCAGTACTAATTCAGTTCGACCGGGAGGTGGACGGACGGTAAACTGACAGATGGTCACTTCATCACTCACTCACACAAACAGCCACTGTCGGCTTGTAACATTCGGGCTGAATTGACCAGGTGGTGAACTTAAAGACTGCCCGAACGCAGTGGGATGACAGAACTGAACAACGTAAAGTGAATGTAGCAGGCATCACCATTTTTGTGGATGTGACACACAGAACGATATGCGTGCCTGAAAGGATATACACAGGGTTGCCAACAAGTTCTGGAAATGAGCAGGACTCGTCAGATTTACAGGTCTTGTCTTGGTGTTTAGTGTGTGTGTTGATTATCTGCAGTAAACAGCAATAAGGTTATCACAGGCACGTGCATTTTTGCGCCGATCACGTAAACAAACGTGCCTCATCTATGAAAGAAGCAAAGTACACTCAACACGCTTGAGGAAAGTCACCCGACGTATTTGAAACGGTGGGTATTACAACTCCCTCGTAACGTTATGTTATTCGCAATCCGTTTATTAAGGAGCAAACCATACACGGATGGTCCGCAAGTGGTATATATATATATATATATATATGACGTGGCAAACATGCTACAATATGAGAAGGAAAAAAGTGATGTGTAAGGTGAGGGAAGAAAAAGTTGCGATAATGCATACAAAGACACGCAACACCAGCACCACTGACTTCTGCTCTTCGCCATATCAGAAAATGTCCTTAACTATAGATGTTCATTGTCCTTCTGACCCAAGCCAGCAAGCTGGGAGTGCCCTACTGAAACGAGCTTCAGAATGAGTAATTTCATACCCCCGAATAGTTAACTACCAACCTGCCGCTTCCAGCTTAATTCACCAATAGCAAACAAGACATGATGTGGCAGGTGGTGAGCTGGCATTCGTAAGATGTGGTCAAGCCAAAAAAGGTTGAGACGAGAGACCCGTATGCTTAAGTGTCGACAGAGTTTATCCGTTCCGGAGGCACATCGACGAGATTCGTCATTACTAATACCGTATTCTCATCACAGGACGCGGACGTTTCGGGGAAAACGATGGTCGAAAACGAGTAATCTATAAACATGATCCTCATGTAGCAGTCTAGATCGGAAAAGAAAAACTATAAAGTGGTACTTTTGATTAACTAGTTTATCACTCATGAATTAGTCTTTTACTGACGAAAGTGCTATCATCGGGATCGAGTTATGCATAGGTTTACAATAATGTTTTTACTTCCTGGTAAAATATCCCACATAGTATGACGGATATATTTGATTCTAAGAGGTACATCAAAACTGTGGATGGAACGAATGGAGAAGGAACAATAAACTAAGTGCCACCTGCCATGCCTCATACAGGGAGCTATCGAACTGGATACAACGCACGAAGCTCGCACGGGCGCCCAAACGAAAGGAACCTAGCATACCATAAACAAATTGTTCGTCCTTAGGATACGCAGTTGGGTATTTGTAGCTCATTCAAAAACAGTGAAGTTTTTTTTTTTTTTGAAAGACCATGTGCTTCTGAAGTTTCATCAGCCCACAGTCTCGTTTATAACTTAGTCAAGTTCGATCTGAATTCGCAACCTGGTACACATGACTGGTCGTGAGAAAAGTATAGGTTAGAGACGCTATCCGAGATGGTGATGTGTCGCAGTCAATGGCGGACCTGTGTCCATACCATTTCTAATTCTTCCTGTTAGCCTTCTCTCAATAATTATCAGCCTCTTCAGTAACTTTTTCTTCTAGGATATTCTACGTCACTGTTGAGATGAACGGCGGCCCGAGCCACAGTACCTTTTGGTCAGGCTCATGGCTGTTATGATGATGATGATGATGAAGGCTATCAGGTCGATCATGTGATCCACACAACAAAAAGTGATGTACGGCATTTTAATAACCGTCCATGATAAGAAGAGGCAACTTTCGTGGGCTTTCCGAATTACACAAGTAGATATCTACCCAATAAAGTTCTGATGATTCCACCACGTCAAACCGTTCTGTTAGCTGATAGACTGAAAGACAAAGTACTAATTACGAGAACTATACGGAGAACGGAAAAATAGACAGAGATAGCAGACGGTTGCTGATAACGCCAAAAAGTCCGAGTTAGTTCAACAACCGTATCACGCAAAGTGAAGAACAAGCAGCCAAGCAAAAACAAGACAACGTCCGAAAGGTCACATTATTTTAAAGTTTGCGACCTGATCTTAGGGCTATGATAATAGGAACGGTTCTAATAAACCCCGGATAAAGCCAACGCAATGATTAAAACGCCAGATATACATAATCAAAATCTCCGTTTTCAGTTGGTAACATAGATACTCTTAGTATACTGTTCAGCTGGAAGATATGTGAACTGAGAAAAGTTGACAGCAACAGACGTGTTTGAAAATTTAGATATAACATTTGGGAGTGAATTTATAACGAGTGTGGTGAAATGCAACAGTGGATCAGTGGATTTTTGATCTATCAGCGAATGGGAAAAGTGAAATGTCCGATTTGGATCGCAATACTGATAATCAGCTATTTCGTGACACTTAAACCCAAAACATTTTGCCGATCATACATGGACTGAGTGAACCTCACTTCCGAGACAATAAGGCATTTCCATCCCAAGTCCAGATAGCTGGTGAATACAATGCACGCAATGGAGCAAGAAGAGTTGTATGGCATCCACAGTCACCATAGCACAATCCCACTGTGCACTATCGAAATGATTGCAGAGGAAACGCAGATGAAAACCGAGCTTTCAAGAAACTACAGAACGCGCCTACACAAGATATCGTCAGGAGACCGACAATGAACGTTGCAAGAGATGAGTGTAACAAAGACCAAGGAGAAACAAAACAACAATCGGTCTGCTGCCCAGAAAACCTTGATTCCTGAATGGTGCAAGCATCATACATTTCTATAGGCATTTTAACAATTGGCTATCTATCTGACCCTATCCTGCCCCACCAGACTAGACATCAGGGTCGTCCAATCAGTTGAGATCTACGATGCTATGCCCAAAGTAAACACTGCAATAACCATAATTTTGGAAACAGCAAAATAACAAGCTCGCGTTGTTTAAATTCTGTGATGCTACGTACGGTGCAACCAAGTTGGGCCAAAGCAAATAGTTTCATCTGTACATTGTTTGTCCCCAACAAACAATGGCACACTAGTGCGAAGGGATTGTCGTTTCGCTATATACACTTTCGGTCAAGACGACGTGTAGTGGCCTGCAATGCTCAGTCCCCACGAAGTAAACGTACACATGGCCATTTAGCGTCACTTATCCGACGCAAACCAGATCGGATAAGCTCAAGATTTCTGCTCCCGACAAGCCTGAGTGATCTTTGTCGGGTAGCGAGGAATCCTCCATTAATCAATTGTCACGCTGGTCCACAAGTCCTTAGTGGAACGACCTGACTGTGCACCACATTCCCAGCACTACATACGAACGTACAACAAAATCAGCAGAACACCGGTGCGAAATTACTACGGACTGATTGCAGTAATCCGAGAGCTGACTCTCTACTATTGAGAATTACGACACAGACTTGACCTATACTGCCAGCTTGATGTGGTGATCGGGCTTGTGTTCTG
Organism: Paragonimus skrjabini miyazakii; assembly: GCA_014338405.1. NCBI lineage: Eukaryota > Metazoa > Platyhelminthes > Trematoda > Plagiorchiida > Troglotrematidae > Paragonimus > Paragonimus skrjabini miyazakii. The sequence continues at coordinate 21,706 of JTDE01001420.1, read as the reverse complement.
TTTTGATCAGGCATGCTTTGCTGACTAGGACTCCGGTCCTTTCAGGTGCAACCTTGTCAGACAGGCCAAAGGGGGGCAGTCAGGCGGAAAGCAGATGCACTCATAGAATTGTACGTCGTGCTATCGACCGCGCAGGAGTGCTTAGTTAGTTAGGTACAATCCTGTGGACATACAGCAGAAGTATTTTTTGTAGTTGCGGCACTGCTGTCTTTCGTATCCAGAAGAAAGGAGTTGGAAAGGGTAACAAAGAGCACTCCGATCGCCCAAGGGGTGACAGCGACCGCCACCATATTGTCCAATACGGTCGAAAAACATCCGGTATCACCCAAAAGCATGACGTGGCTTCGAATACATCCGCTGCACACAGCAGTGCTTAGAATCAGAAAATGTCTTATTCATTGCGTCTTCGGGTTAGGCAAGCTTCTCACTGCCAAGTGAGTCAGATTCTGAAGTCATTGGCTCCGGGAAGGGTCTCAACAGAAAACCTTGTCTTCTGTTGTCTTGCAGGTCAGACTTTTGATTCAGAGACCTGGAGTGAGGTCCCACAAATCAACCTCCTTCCGCAGAATAAACGACCGGGAAGTATCGTTCACCGGACAATGACATTATGCACTCATCACGACCATCTATTCTGCCCCACAAGTTTTCTGCCTTTCATGTGCTTTCGGGCGATAATTGTTTTCTAATCAGAAAACGCCGGCGCCTACAGTGTCCACACTTCTCAACAAGTCGGTCAGTAAGCTGCTCTGGAACGTATTTCCTGAAGTCTTGAGCTTTAGGTGTGCTGTGTGTCGGGGACGCGAGTCCACGATTCTAGCATTGTTATCCACTTGAGTTCATCTCTCAATAACTGTCGATCCAAACGTTTCTTTCTCAGGGTTTCTGGCGATGCCGAAAGTGAATCTCGTGGTCAAGCTGGAGTGGGAATCGCACTAAGTTTCAGAGCAGAACAATGTTTGCTCGACTGCATCCCAGTGAACAGTCGTTTGTGCGCTGTCAGACTCAATACATTGGTTAAAATCTGTCGACGCACATCCGAAAAACGTGATGTAATCATTATACCGACGTATGCTTCAACGGACAGCTGTTTGGATGCTACTAAGCCTACGTTCTACGGCGCCTTTATTGACCTTCTGGGCCAGACTAATGTTGTGACAGGCAGTTTCGTTGTGAGTAGTATATCACTCACAAATAGTATATTATCGACAGGTGACATTCAAGAACAAAAAGACAAGCTTCGAACGCCAGGAAGATGACGGACAAGAAGAGAGTATCGGAATAGTGTGTACGCGCTATGGGAGAAGTTCCACCAAAGCGAATGACAACGTACTGTCACCCAATGTATGTGAATGCATGTCTGACGTGCAAATGAGTGTACGCGTTTGTGGTTCAGTTTTTGACAAAACCTGTACGAGAGTTTGCGCAATAAACGAATTCTCAGGCCAAGCGTCTTTTGCGGTCACAACACTAAACACTCAGACATGATAATACTAGTGGACGAAGAGGCTGGGAGGTATATTTGGTGTTTGGACACAACGCACTGACAATGGCGAAAGACTGCTGCAGCTGTGTGCATCCCACGGGGTGTATATTTGGAGCATCGCAGTTCAACACAGGAAGAAGCATTGTGTTAATTGGAGACCTCTGTGTGCTTCTCAACCGTGGACACAGTTGGATCATATAGCAGCTAGTTACAGGTGACGCCACTCTGTTAAGGACTGTCGTGCCTTTTGGAGCAACCACCTGGACTCGGACCATGCGGTTGTGCGTGCCCGTTTCGTTTCATCATTTGACCAGGGAACATGCACTAGCAAATGCAAGATACTTTACTGGAATTCGAGCGAGGGGAGTGTGAAGAACGCTTACCCGAAACCACTGGCGAACAAACTGGCCAATTCGAATCAGGTTAAAGAACCTAACTTACACTGAGAGAAAATCGCAAAGCCATGAAAACTTGTGGTGAAGAGGTGTGTTCCGAAGGAGCTGTGTACTTGCGACAGAACTAGATCTCTGTCACGTCTACAAACCTCATGAACAAGCGTCGCTCTATTCCATCTAGCCCTGAATAATGATAACGAGTCGAGAACTCAAACTCAAACTGACTAGGAGTTCGCACAAACAGCGTGAGCACTACTAGGTAGAACAATCGAAAGAGATGGAGAAAGCATTTTTACCTGAGAATAGGAAAAGGCTTTCTTTCATGACCTGTGGTTATACTAGTTGTCGAGTCTGTGCAAGTGAGACTGTGTAGTTCACTTATCACCAGTCAATAGCGCCGAACTGACAGGTATGCTGAACACTTTGAGGAGCAGTTCAGCTGACCTCAACCAAACCATGTAGATGAGTGAACCTCAATGGTTCCTTATTGCGATGCAGACGGCGCTCCGTCAAAGCAGAAGTGGCCCTGAAGCTCAAAGTATTAAAGCATAGCAAGGCTCCTGGACCAGACTTCTCATCTTCTCTTTTCAAGGGTGGTGGAGAGAGACTGACATTATAACTGACGAAACTCCTCCAGACTATTTGGGAGACTGAAGAGGTATCTGGTGATTGGGGCCTAGCAACAGTAATTCTCGTTTTCAAAAAGGGAGCCCGAAGTCTATGTGACAATCACAATGGCATTAGTATAGTATTTGTTGCTTCCGCGCAGGCAGGACTCTGAATCGGTCGAATGTGCGTTGACCACATTTTTACCCTGCGACGGACCTTGGAACATCGGCACTGCTACAGACAGTCGTGGTCTTTTTAGACCTAAAGGTCGCTTTTGATTCAGTTGCACCCAACGTTTTCTGGAAGCGTCTTCTTCACAAGGGAGTACCAGGGAAGTACGTGAATCTGTTGGGATCACTGTATGCTCACACTGCAGGCAGGGTGTGGGCTTATTGACAACCACCTCGGATGTTCATCAGTTCTAGTGGTGTTCGTCAAGAGGGTCCGGTTTAACTGTTCTTGTTCAATTTTGCTATGGACGACATTCTGCAAATTGCGCTTGCGGAATCCCGTGAATTCGGTGCTGAGCTTGTTACTTGCGCTTGGTTGATGGACATGGGGTATACG
>JTDE01001419.1:131716-156594 GCA_014338405.1 Paragonimus skrjabini miyazakii | reverse complement strand
TTCCATTTTTATCACCTTTTTGATCTTGTGTTCATACCTGAATTTTGTATAGTGTTTAGATCACCTACAGTAGGTTGCACCAGAAATGGATCAGCTGAAGTTTGTAAATGTTACTTCATGCGAGTTAACTGTGTCATTTTTATGTGATTCAGCGGAATCCGTAGATGAGAATGGATATTGAACACTTCCAGAGACTGTACATACACTCAACTAGCATCAAGCAGAATGTTGGTGATCACCTTGGGATCAGCACATATGTAAAAATGACAAGACTGTAAATAAGGCTGATAAAGGCTCAGAAAACGTACTTACTGTTCTAACAAAGATCTCTACTGTAATATCAAGCCGTGTCCAGACACTAGTGATTACACTGTTTTTAACGGACATCCGGAACTGTGGATATGTGTTTTGGAATGTACTACTCTAAGTGTATTTCATGAATGAATTAACAACAGACTGGTGTATAGAACACGGCGCACGACAATGTGATTGTTGCTGGTGGAAACTAAAAGTGTCAAAAGGAGAAAAGATTGATAAAACCAAGTATAATAATTATTTGCAAAATGTGCCAACCGCCCTGACCTGTTCGAAGCAAGATTGTTTGTTCGGTAAAGGAGTAAACCAAAAAACAGTTAATTAAATTTTGGAAGGATAGAGAACACGATTGAACCGGCAGTCCAGTATGAAGTAAGAACTTACTTTTACACCCAAAACAAGGCGTGCAAAACCTCTGTCACCAGCTACAGTGGACACCGCGATCAACTGTGAGTAAAGTTCTATCGAAAATATTCAGGAAAGTTCGGAAAATTGACCCAAATTAACCCGTCATAAACGTTTTGGTATGCGACCAACATAGGAACCTACCATATGAGGATATACAAATAGTCCTCCTGCCCTTAAAGCATTCGCAGCTTCTCGTGAAGCTACTGCCGTTCGTTATAGATTTTCTAAAGAAATTCACATTTATTAGTCAACAAATGCAAAACTCTTCATTAGATATTTGCTATATGTAGGAATTTAAACTGCCTTAGAGTTTCACATGTCTCATAAGAAAGGATTTAGTTTCCTTTCGATAGATGAACCATCGGCAATATTCTGAAATTATGGGGGTAATTTTTTCGAAACGGTGTAGACTTGCGTGCCAGTTATTGCCGAATAATTTACCATTACATCAGACGCGGCTGAACACATTCCGCATTCGATTTACCTAAGTATTTTTCCCGGATGACATCTACTCCTAGCATGTAGCCGATGTTTAAACTACAAAGCTGATTCCCACTTCGTGCATGACGTACTTAATATGTCAAAATAATTTACTACATAGATTCGTAAAATTTGTGTTTGCTTAGAAAAAACTGACGGATTTCACGATATTTTAGTGTAGTTGCATGTAGTCCAGTCACACATTTGTACACTGAACGTGAACATTTTATAACAGAACATGACGGATTTACAAGTAATATATTAGACATCTTTTCAAGTGTCATGATGTGTTGAAAGAAATGTAGAAGAACCATGGCAAGGAAAGGGATCAGTATGGTGAGACACTCAGTTTCGAGAAAATTTTCAACTGATCGCAAATTTCCATCATATACATATACATATACCGGCAAACATCCATAAAGTTTGACTGTCGTCGGTTGCACAACAAGTGTTAGCTTCTACAGATTCAGTATTTAGTCACTACACCATCGATTCGAACTAAAACATGAAGGTTTTCATCGCCAAGTCGAGACAGATAAAATCCGATGGTTTGAACATCAAAGCCTGAAAAACACCTGAAGTAAAGAGATGTAAAACGGTGGTTTTAGTGTGTACTAAACTAAGTGAGATGGCTTATTCTTTAGTGCCGGCGTAATGTCTTTAATTACACTAGGAAATGTAGAATAATATGCACCCAAAAATAATATGCTAGTATTGATATTTGTTTCCCATCTGACCAGCAATTATTTTTTCCTTCGTGAATGTGCAATTCGGTGTGTGATGATGCTTTCTCATGCAGCAAACGTCCTTCCAGAATTATTCTGTTGGATCAATAAATCCCTCAAGAAAATTCAAACGAAGCCCTTTGTGTTGGTCACTTACCTACTGCTAACTACTATCTTAGCTCGAAAGGACTTCTGTATCATCGCATCAAAAACCCGTACGAAATTTACTAAGACTTTTGGTGATCTTTTGGGCAAACAAAGCTCCTTGTTCTTTGTAGATATAACTGGGACAAATGATCTCACTGTCTTGTAGTTACTATTTACTGTCAATAGTTCATTATTTCAGCTAAAAGTTGCCATTCGCATTTGAACAGAACGTGAAATAGGGGCTTTCGTAACATTTCGCACAGTGATTTGAAGTAACCTTAAATTGCATTCAGTTTCAAGAGATCTGTGCTACATGTAAAAGATGACAACGAATCTTCCGTTTTTACCCATCCATTAACCGGCTAAGTACACAGAATTTTATATCATTCCGGGTGTCCAAAGATAGAAATCAAGACCGATTTGTTACATACTTCGTCAGATTGTTTTGAATTGAAATACGATGGTCAGATGATTAAGCCGAGTGCAGGTGATGTCAAGAGAGTAACAGGTTGTCACGTTATACGTCTGGCTGGGACGGCAATGAACAGTCAAAAACAGACAGTTCAGTGAATCACCTTTCACTTCTGTAATATTCATGAGGCTTTTAGAAACTCCGAGAGAGTCTACATTAACCCATGGTTACCAGATGAACACGCCATTAAAACATCTTACTGGTGCGCAATACCATCAGGCGATAGGTGGTTTCTATGATGTAGCACAGTTGATTTTGAAAACGTTGTTCCGAAGAAATTGCAAACGTAAAAGATAGCGGTGCTTTGTAACCTATGTTGACCTTCGCAAATCCATGTAATTAGTTAACAAACTTTTGGATTATATACTAACTGAACGTGACTTATAACACTGAACTGCAAGAACTGAAACAGTAAGTGTGTATAGCAAAATGAATTTGTAGTTAAGACTGTATTGCTTCTATGTTTTGTAGTGCAGTGAAATATTAGAACTTCTCAGATACAAGCTTTGCAGGTTTTCAATAATTGTTGTCTATACCAAATTGTAAACCTCTGTAATTAGATAAACGTGTTCTAATACTGGATGAGAAAATTAAATCCTTCCCGTAAAATGTTATTCTGTATGTAAAATGTGCCCACAAAAGAGCAGTTCAAAAAGTCTGTTAAACAAATCGACCTTAATACACATTTCGCTGTTTTCCTGTTAGCTGATATGCTTGCATGAGAGGGATGTTTGACATTTGGCACCCCAAATATTGTCGTCTTAAATGTAAGTAAAAACATATATATCTGCAGTTCGTAGAAACTTGGATTTCGACGACAGAACACTGCATATCTGGAGATCACCGACTTGAGTGAGTGACTTCGTCAGTTTGTCTACTGTTGAAGTGGTCGGACGGCCTGAACATGACTTGCAAACAAACCTGGGTTAGCGTTCGTGTGTGATAATTCGTTTGTGTCTAATGAGAGGTTAGTAGCGCAGTGGTCAATAGGATTGCCTCCAAAAACGTGGCCAAAGTCCAATTCACGGTTTCCGTGAACAAACTAATATACGGACGAGCTCCAGAAATACTACCCCTCCAAAAACTCTGAATTTGAAAGTGACAATCTCCAATAGGTAAACCAGTTTATGATAAGTATTTTCTCTTTAATGCCTGTCAGTACACCAGTGACATAAACTGCCTACTGTGAGGGTTGTAGTAATTGTTTTCTGCAATACGCTAAGTGAGTCAAAATAAAAGGATGGAAAATGTATTTGAGGACCCTAGTTTGCAGTAGGTATGCACACCAAAAATATTTCGATCAGTAAATCACATAGAGCGTTAAAAGAAAGTTGATCTTTCATTTCTTGACATTTTGAGAAAATCATATATGACAGGTAGTTCCTTTGATGAACTTGCATAGAACAATGAGAAGATGCAATTCATGTGATGTTCTCCGGAGTAACTCTTCGTGCATTCTGGTCACAAGCAGACATGTAACTGTAAGCGATTCAAAATTCCACAAGGCGAAAGTCATGGCTTAAAGGATCAAACAGACGGCCACAAAAACTGAAAACCAAAACTGTGGGAATGCCGACTACCAGGGTAGCCGAAGCGTCAACACAAATTATTTTTGAACAAACAGGGAGGACTGTGACGTTTGATAGATAAAGCCTCAGGAAACTGGATTATTTGTTTGCGGTTACTCCGTGAAATCGCTAAGAATGTGTCAGGACCCTCGACCCAGTCCTGTTTGGATTATGTGCCTTACAAATGGTGATGCGGGGCGCTGTCCTTCGGCATCTATGCAGGTGCCTGGCGTTCCTGACTGAGACTTCAGCTGTTTGAGGACATTCTCTTTGATACAAGCAGTTGGTTGGCGGTTTGTTCTCCCTATGTAGCTCATACAGTGGGATATGACAAACGTAGCTTGTTTGATCATAGCAGAGGTGACTGAGTTCTTGTTCGCTGTACTGTACACATTTTGGTTCCGTTATAAGTCCTGAATACAGTGGTCGTTAGACGCTTCCTCATCATTTTTGATTAGCTGTCCCCTAGAAAAAGAAGTTATATGTATACCCTGTCCTCTTCGATACAGTTGTTGCCTCTACTGCTGGAGTAATAGCTTTGCTGTCCTTTCTAATAGTTTACAAGAGGGTACCGTTGACCAGTAGAGTGTCCGTCAGTAAACTTGACTCCGGCTGTGGGTTGTCCTCTGTGTAAATCCCTCGTGGATTGTCGAAACGTGTCCTGATTAAGCTTCTGTTATACTTCGCCGGACGGAAGCTTTCAAAATGCCTATACGGTGCTGTCCAAGTAGGATTCCTGTAGATAGATGTTCCCACTGTGCCATCTGGTCTTCGGGTGACTAGAATGTCCAGGTACGGAAGACAATCATCTACCTCATTCTCTCTCGTTAGCTTTAGGTTCGGGCGAGCTTGGCTCAATTTCGAGAATAACATACCTAAGTCACTTGAACTTTCAAAGATGGCTAGAATATGATCTACGTAGCTCTTGTACAACCCCGGTTTCAACAGGCCTTCGAATAACGTGGATTCTACTGTAGGCATGATGAAATCCGCTAGAACAAGGGAACTAGCGAATTGCCCATTGCACCTCCGTCGACTTGTCAAAACTCTACGTCTGGAAATTGAACTTGAAAGTATGTGTACACAAAAGCAGCAGTGGTTTCATGCACGTACCGGAATGTGAAAGGGGGCACCGCTGCTTACAATGAATTCGCAAATGCTATCAACTGTTTCATGAGGCGGGGTGTTTATAGACAGAGACATCACATCAAATCAACACATCAGTTTATCTCGAACATTCAGACCATCTATCCAAATAACACCTTCGAGACTGTTCTTCTGACTGTACTTACTGAATCGTTTCTGATTGCCTCAAGCAAATTAGCTAGCCAACGGATGAATGTATTCTGTAGTACGTTACACTTGGATAGAATGGGTCGAAGTGGGACATTGGGATTTTGGGTTTTGGGTAGTCCATACATATGCGGCGTACGTGTTTCCATTGGTTTCATCAGTTTGCTTTGTTCGACAAATATTACGCCATTTGTCCTCAGCTTTCCAACCTGTAGCAAATTTCCTTTTTCACTTTTTGGACGTCGTCAGGATTACCGTCCGGCAGAAACTCCTGAGTATCAATGATACTTTTAAAATTTTTTCCCGCTTTATCAATCAAAACAAACTCTGAGTCTTTGTCCGGACTTAACACCAGTAAGTTCTCATTTTGTCTTATTTCTCTCAAATTTTGGCAGCGTGCCGGCGTAAATAGGTTGCGACGATTTTGCTTGTAATTCTGATCTTGTTAGGCAATGTGTACCACTTTTTCTTTCAGAGAATTTTGATTTTTCCCGGATGTTGGCAATTGTTGCTGAAGATGGTCGTTAATACTTTCAAACTGGTTTCACGGAGCAACAGGAAACACATACTCTACTTTCTTGAGGTTTCAACAATCAAACATCAGAGTCCTCCCTGTCTGTTCAAAAATAATTTGTGTCGACGCCCTGGCTACCCTGGCAGTCGGCATTCCCACCGTCATGATTTCCAGTTTTTGTGTCCGTCTGTTTAATCTCTGAAGCTATGACTTCCGCTTTGTGGAATTTTGACTCGTTTACACGTCTGCGTGTGACCAGAATGTACGAAGTGTTACTCCGGAGAACATCACATGAATTGCGTTTTCTCACTGGTCCATACGGAATAATTTACATAGATTACTTCCCAAAATGAATACGGGGAACTGTTTCTGCCTCAAATTTCAAAAGATAACGAAAATTCAGTGACAGAGGAATTAAACAAAGTGTTATATTTTTTACTTGTGTTTACGACTACTGTTATCAACAGAATAACCATGAATGGAAATACCAAAGAGAATATATTTTGATGGTTTTGAAAAGCAAAGGTTGAAGGAGTAATGTTGTTTTAGACTTACGACTCTAACAGTACTCCAGAAAGTTGTGGGATATACAATGTTCGTTCTATACGTGCTTGTAATTACTAAGATATTTACCGCAGACTATTTGTATGAAGTGTAAAGTACTCTACAATCACTCACTACGTTTGTGACCAAATTTGAACTCCGAGCTATTGTGATATGTTAGTGTGTTGGACTGTCCTATGTACAAGTATGGTGCGACACACGCTAATGCTGACCGAACTGACAAAGTAATCCGGATAGAGTGGTTGTGAGAAACATACATAAGTTTCACTCATACTACTGTTTATTACCGTTTATTATTGGTGCAACACTTCAAAGTATGTGTTATGGACAGTGTGAGAGAATGCTTTTCAATACTATATGCATACAGCGTTATGAACTGGCTGTTCGCCAAAAATGGCTCTTAAACCACATTCTGTAAGACTGTGTTCATTCGAAACCCTCACTCATCTCACCTCTATAGGTCAACTTATGTGCATAATATGCAGACGATCTCATACATCAAGGTTGTTGTTGGGCCTCAGCAGTTCATACATCTCAGAACTCATCTATTCAAAGGCACAAAGACACACCTTCATTTTACTACAAGTCACAGGATTAGGTGTCCTTTTAGCAAAAAGATTGCCTACTACAATATTGAACACGTTAGCAGAACTGGTTGAAAAACTTGTAAAATAACTAGTGGTCCAAGCAATCAAAATTGCTATTCGTCCCAAAGTGGCTAGTACAAATGAAACCTGTTTTAGGTTAAAAGGTAACAGCAGGTGTAATATGACAATATAAACAATAAAAACTAAACAGCATTCTTTCGTGTCGTTCTTGTGTGAACTAGACAGTGTTAACCAAGTACAAACGAGTGGACACAACACGAATGTCAATCCTCACTGATTTGTGTCATTTTCGCATAGATGTTCGACCGTTACATGCGCCACCATCCACCAGATGCTTAAGATGAGCTCTCGTAAAATCTCATTGAAATGGGAACTAAGCTGCTCAAAAATGTAGTGAACGGTAACGAAAATGATCACATAATGAGCAGTCAAAAAGAAGTCGTTAGTTGTAATTACCGTCATCTTTTGTCAGCCAACGTTTGTATAGATCAGGTGGATGAACGACAACCGTGATTTATATTGACACACGTTTACTCACATACGAGACATAAACTACTAGCCGATTGTTCGTCCGATGTGCGTTAGCGGAGTTCCGTTATGATGAATAATTTGCGTGCGTGGACAATACAATAATGGCGTTCATCTCCATACAATCACTCCTCCAAATTAGGCTTTTGATTTAGCTTAGTTCTTCTTCTAGATCGTGAACTGAACCTTCTATTTTAGAGTAAATAACTCTACTAAAAGAAAGTACTACAGTCACAACAAATTAACGTTTTGTTGAATCGACGGAAGCATTGAGCTATTGTCAACACTGCTATTCATCGGTAGTACTGAGCTCTGCACGCAATTAGGCAAAGGTTCCTTCACTCCGAAGATCAAGAACCTCTCGCTGCTTCCGATATTACTTTCTTTGCAGATACATATAAATTGGTAGGTGCAGTGTGAGATAACATCGATAGGCCCATCTTCTTTGACTAAAGCCAAGGGTAGTTTCTGTATCTGGGGTAATGGACAGTGTTCGGCTGCGTTAAATATTTTCTAAATCGAATTTATCCGCCATTCTTTTGTTGGATGTGTATTGTAATCACCCTTAAGCGGCAATTCTATATAAACCTTTTTATTTATCGCAATCACCACTTGTTTGGTTGGCCGCTTCTCTCTCTATTGCCTTTCTATGAACCTTTTAAGATGACTATTAGATTGTTATGCGGATATGATCAGGTCTGATTTCTCTGTATGGCTGTCCGGTGCCCAGTCGTCCTGCGCGTGCGAATAGTGTATTTGTTAGTAAGCGCTTGTGAGAGACCGATCTGAAACTTTCAAATTTGTGCAACTGACTGGACTGACTCGATTTCATATTGACATCTCTTTTAATAGAACCATCTTTCGGTGACATGCACATGCTCAGAAACGGCAAACAATTATCAATTTCAAATTCACATGTTAACCTCAGGCTGGGATTCAAACTGTGTAAGTGCCGCGCAAGATGACCTGTTATCCAAGTGGTATGATTTGTTATTAATGTCGTCGACGCGCCTTGCCTAGCATGACAGCCTTGCTACATCTGCGGCCAACCGTTGTGCGATGCTTAATATGAAAATATTCAAAACAGTCAGAAAACGAAAACTGTTAGATACAAGCATTTCGTATTGACTCATCAGTACCAAATGTACGATAACGAAACAATTTTTTATATGTAACAGTTAGGGGGTAGGGTGGATAGTTAACCGGTAGGTTAGGAAAGGCCAGTAAGTTCAGGGAAGGGTCAAGTTAGCGAGCAATTGTTTCTGAACACATAGGGTCGGATCGAATCGGTTGATTGCAAGAGCCCCAGCAAACTGCAAGAATCTTGGACTGGAGTGACGTAATAGGATTCTGAATGCATAAACCGGGTCGGTAACGTGACCAGTGATCAGAATGTTTTTGACGACTGCGGACGCTGGTTGCTTGTGTGTTTCAAAGACATTGTCGTTCTTCAGTATTACTGAGTCCAGCACCCATTTAGGCAAATATTCCTTCACTCTGGAAATCAAACACCTCTCGGTTCTGCCTATGTAACTTTCCTTGCAGTTACATGTAAATCGGTAGACACAATGAGAAGTGGCACCGACAGGCTGATCTCCTTTGATTGAAGGAACAGGCAGTTTCTGTGCCCCAGCTAACACACAGAGTTCCGCTGTGTTAAATGTTCGTTTAATCAAATTCATTAGTCTTGTTTGATGCATGTTATAATCACCTTTAAAAGGCAGTTCGACATAAACCTTCTTTTTCCGCACTGTGGCCACCTGTTCTGAAGGTGGTTTTGGTCTACTATGCCTATCTATGAATCCTTCCGGATACCTGTTAAATTGTAGTACAGAGGTGTTCAAGTCTAATTCCTTTGCAATACTATCTTGTGTACAGATTCGTCTTGCTCGTGCGAATAATGTATTTACCAGTGCGCGTTTGGGATGGACCGGTAGTGGATTTCTCATTGCTACTGCATCTCTTTGATGGTAGCGCCGATTAGGAGGCCGGAAGCCGACGTTTTCAGTGCATAACAATGAAGTTTCCATCAGAATACCACTGGACAGCACAGGCGATTTCATACTTTTCGACGAACTGACAACTGTAATCAATCGTAACTGTGTAAATTGCTTGGTCACGGAGTGTATACACGCTTATCTATAACCAAATAAGTTGATTCGTTATGCTAACGGGTTGCGTTTACATCGACATTACACGCGCTAATAAGGCTAACAATCCGTCTTGGTGAGACAGAAGTACGTATGAGCGACAGATCATTGAAATTGGGAAAACGACACGCCAACCGCATGCTTATGGGACAATCGGTTCTTGATCATGGGAATACAAATGGACTGTCTGCGAACCATTTAATGTTACTGCAGTATAGCCACGGAAAGGAGGATAATAAACGGATGTGCTGCGCACGTGAATATCGTACAGCTCAATGTTGGTTTCGAAGATATTGAACAGCCGTTTGAGATCATATTAGATTTTGTTTATGTTGCTACTGATAACTGGTTTGTGATAAACCACCATGGTACAAATTTTGCCTTCCGTAGGCTACGAGCTCTCAACAATGCCTGGGCACCCCGGATTAAGTGACGCATCTACCAATAGGCGATCATCTGCATTTAGTTTTAACACTGTCTATCCGGAAGTTATTAAGCTATCTTTTACAAGAATATATCATAACAATAGGTGACACAAAAGTATAAAAGTATGAAGAATGAATGAATTGTAGTTATTTCCTAAAAAAACTAATCTAATACATGAATGCCTTGTGAGAAAAGCAACTGTAGACGAGCATTGTCAACAAAATGCCAAGATTGCACAGATATCGTTGTGTGCAACCGGAATAATCCACACCTGGATCAGAAAACGTACCAGGAACCGGAGCTGTAGATGTGTACATATGCTGTCAACAGGTTAACCAGAGTAAATTTATTCAATATACTTTAAATTTTTCTGATAGCATAAACACTTTCCATTCTTATGCTCAATAAACTGACGGATGAAACTGAAACAACGTGAATGAACACAATAAAGGAACCCGAATGTGAATCACGAGAGAAAACGTTATGGATATGTGGGAATCCAATTTCATACCGTATAATATACACTGTCGTTGGTACGTCGTGTGGTACCAGGAGAATGAGATTGGACCCTGTCACAACGAGACTGGACCTTGACGCGGTGTGACGGCTTGCGCATCTCGATGACCTATTGGGTTGAACTGGACGATGTGGATGCCACACCGACAGAGTCACTCATGCCAGGCAGGCCAATAGGTAGAGGTCTGAGAAACCAATCTCCTGGCCCTCCCGGTTGGGGTTGGAAGAAGGTTGGCATCTTTTTCCGAAAAATGTACCGGTTCTGGTACACTGCCACCCACCCGCTGTCTTGCGGTATTGACTTTCGAGCCAAAGGCTTTGGTTAAGAACACTAATTGTTCTCCTGTCTAGGTCTGGACGCCCTGACAGTATGTCAGCCCACACACAACCATGAATAGTCACCAGGCGAACGTACAAAAACAAAAGAGCAGTTATTGAGGTCATGAAAAGTAGGAATTATATACAACGAACGGAATCGCATTTGCTCTATGCAAACTGGTTAGTAAAGAAACTGGAATCGCATTGCTACCAACGGACCTAGAGGTATGTCTGCCGTTGGAAAGTGTCTGCATTCAGGGATGTCTTTTTAACAGTCGTGTAGTGAATGTCTATCAACAGACAGTTTCCCACATGAAACGCCTTTTACTGTCAGTACTACTCCCTGCAATATCATGTTTTTCCATTTTGGTTGCATAGGTCCATAAGTCGTGGATTTCATAACAATAACCTTATCGCTCAAAAAAACTACATAAACGCGTTTGTTCTTAACACTCTACCTCATTGCTATCTAAATACCGGAATGACTAGTTTGATTTTCTACATTGTTTGGTGGAATAAAGTTTGACGAGCTACTCTATTTGGAACCAGTCAAAAGTTTGTTGTGTCAGCGTTCCAGATTTTTGGCCGCCATTAAGATTGCATTGTTTCCTTTTTCCAGTTTATTGCATACTACTTGGTGTGTGTTGATCAAGTAATATGATTCATCAACACATTGTGAAAAGTCAGGGGTGCGTTGGCATAGGTGGAATAACTTGGCTTTTCACCCTATTAAGTATCACTATAACAGTCTCCATTAACAGGCATTTGTGGAACAGAACGTTTAGATCCACGCGCTTGAATAAGGTTTGAAATCTACCCAATCATCGAGCATCCCTGCTGAGTGGCTTCTGTTCATCCAATGGCGTCATCAGAAATATTGCACCAAAGACAAATTTGTCTGTACAAATGCTTTCATTTTCAAGTTCACTGTGTCGAGATCGATAAAGTTACGTGGACCATGATGGAAGAACACTGGTCAGAACTAAACGTGTGGTTTGACAATCCGTTTTGTTCGATGTAAGACTGAACTTCAACTTGGTTAAACGATATTGAGTCGTTCTTGATTACACTAGTTAACTACTGCTAATTAGACTGTAAATGTGTATCAACGGATTTTTAACTTCAGAATTAGGAGCACATACATGCATAATACCAAAGAGGATTAAACCTGATTTTCCAGTTTTGTAACGTTTTGTACACTATTTTCTATTTCATAATTCTGATTGTTATTCACACTTTCCACTTTCATCAACTTCACATAAACAGCGAACGCTTAACTCAACTTAATCGAACGAATCAGTAATCAGTAAATACAACTCACTCACTTCTTGGTTCGCGAGCCTTGCCTCCTCTCAGAGTTCGATGTCGCTAGTGCACAGAATTTTGGAGAGTTAGAAGCTAACGGAATCAATCGACTATTGCAGCAAATTTCCTTATTTATCTGCCTTCGGAATTACCTCAGTTGTGACCTCCATGATTAAGTTAGAACGACGCGACGGATTGTATCTGTTGGATACTGCATTTGATGTCGTGGAATTCTAAATCAAAGCACTTTAACGAACTATTGTGAGTCGATCGTTTCCATTTTTTATCACCTTTTTGATCTCCTGTTCATACCTGAATTTTGTATAGTGTTTAGATCCACTACAGTTTCCACTATACATGATGAATCTACACTGGCAGTGAATAGCTGAGTGGCTCGTGAAAACAAATGAAATCGCAAAAGGAGATATCGTTCAGATAAACCCAACTGACAAGTTGGATTTCATCAGACACATCTGTTTTAACAATTATAGATTGCAAAAAACAGTCTCATTGAAAGTAGCATCCTAATTTATCAATGTGTAATAGTTACTTTTGAGTGTCTACATATATAACGCCAAAGTGTATATTGTCATAATGTTACTGTATTGTGTCAAACAATAATAGCAATCCGTCAGAAGTGTATTGAAGGAAACGGACATCAGCCACTTCAGTCATTTTGGACGATGAACGCAAATTGAACACGAGGCGGAGTCAAGACAAACAAATTTTATTAAAGATGTTGGAAAGAGATATTCTCGCGAACAAATTTTCCATTTTTTCAAATCACCAGCATTCGGCCGGAAACCTAATCTTGTCTTTTCCAATTCTGTTAATCCTCAAGGAGAAACAACTATGGAGTCACAAACCCGACTAGTACCTAGGGTTAACCAGGTTTCACAACTCGCTCCGGCATCACAGGACACTGGCAGTCCACCCGATTTTAACGTGCCTTGTAGTGAGCCCCGATACAGAGAAGCGTTAACCAGACAGGTAATAACCCTAACTCCGCGATATAATGGTTCAATAGTGAGTTGTACTCAAAAAATGCTTAATGATTCTACAGTCGGACTAAGGTTTTGTTTGCCCGGTTTTGGATTAAACTGACTGTTTATCGTGATTGCGGCCGCAATTAATAGATGCCACCCGAGTCCGTCCAGGTAGTTCGCCAGACAGTGTTACCGAACTTCAGCGAAGCATTACCAAGGAAGTACGAGCAGCCCTGAGTGGGCAGTTTATTGATTAATCAAAAGCAAAATGAATTGCACCCGCAGAATCATACATTCTGCAACTGTACAGATTGTCCAAAATCCACAAGATTGGTATAACTAAGAGGTTAGTGTTATACACGTTTTATTCAACACAACAAAAGTTTGCACAATGGCTGGTTCCATTGCCTTGGCCCGGGAAGCAGGTAGTAATTCAAAAACCGGAAGGGATATTTGTGACCTGATCGACTTCCTCGACATCTCAGGTTGTTAGAAGAAGCATATGGCCAGCACATTCATAACATCGTTATTCACAAATGTTCCTTCGGTACAGAGGGGTTTTGAGAGTATATAATATGTCCACTCAGATCACTTGAACCTAGGATTGCCTACGAATGACGTGAGAACCTTCTTGCCGTTGAATACAAGAAAAATCAGTTTAATTTCAGGGAATCGGTCATACGTAAGCCGGAAGTACTGTCATGAGCAGTTCACGCCGTCCGCTGTTAGTCCGTTAGTCTTTTAAACTTAGAGAAATTAGTACAGTCCCTTAGAAACCGGGGTCTGTTGATAATTCCAAGCGTGCTTGAAACAAATGTAACATAGCTTAAAGATATGTGGAATACTTAAGATAACTGTAGAGCGATGGGGTCAGAGAGTATCAATTTAAGGATATTGGGACTTCTGAACAATGTATTATAGTAATCACCTACGCAGCCTCTTAATATCCTACACCAGATGATCGTCAGCCCAAATGACTGAAGTAAGGCCGGGCTATTCTCACCCATAAGAGATTGGGCGCATGAGGTGTAAAACTTCCGACCAGCAAGTCTGATCTGAGTTACCTTCGATCTGTTCGAAGTACTTACTAAAAAAAGGATTTTGAAGCACCTTCTTTGCTGATCTACCTGAGTTCGCGAGGTGTAAGTTTTTTTCACCGACCTGATTTATCCCTTATTGAGATCACTGAAATTTTGGGTGCATGGGAGATGTGGGTGTCTTGGTGTTAGGATTTCAGAGAGGCAACCGATTAAACATACAGTTGAATGCTACTTCTCAAGCCTGGAACTACTGGTCATCCCTCAAGACAGTTAGAATTGCTATGGGACAATCACAGGAACTGGGCACTTACGGTTGAGGTGGCGAAGAGGAAGCTAAAGAAGATGCAACGGTTGAAGAGATTTTTTCGGTCATTGCTGAAATCATTGAGCATTTTAGTGTTCATTAATGGTCTCATTAATCACGTGGTAGCGCGCGCCTATAAGATGATCTGGGTATTATTCAAAAATGTTCAGGTGAGTAGCAGCTACTCGTGAGTTTAGACAGGTTCAGCTACCTCTTTACAGGAAGTTAGACAAGTTTGTCTAAATTCGTCAGTAATGAATGAGAGGAGAAATATTTGGGGAGAGCAGAGACAGTCAAGGTTTCACGAGTGTTCGGCACAAAGAATGATGAATTTTCTGACAATGGAATGAGTCAATTAAGAGAAATAGACAACTGCACATGTTGCAGAGGATGTCTGCTTCAAAGAATTGATTGACATATATATTGCTTACAAAATGCGCGAAACCACATCAGGACTACAGATCACATGCATGAGAACCGATGGAGGAAAAGGCCTTAATTTTCTGTGACAGTTCAAAAGTATTACATCAAGGTGCGAGAGAGAATGGGAGAAACACATAAAATTAGCATAAGGAAATGTGCTTTATCCTCATTGACGGTGAAGGGTTGGAGAGGAATCCACAACTTACAAAAAGGTAATCGGATCTGTAAAGTTGACAGAGAATCTTTGCTCAAACCACTTGAAAATCTGCACCATTGTGGCTGTAATTCTAATTTGAAGAAATTTCAAAGTTCTGCATGGATTAGGACAAATGCTTTCGTGTGTCGGGTTATCAAAAGTTTAAACCAGTTTTCACATCAGTTGATGTTCACAAATGGTACGGTAGAGTTCGAGGGAAAGCTTTACATATATTGGTCACTACTCTTCACGGAATTCGACTGCACTAGCATCATTCCTGTTATTAGTCTTCGAAGTTCATAGGTTGTTACAGAGGAAAGGAAGAACTTTGTTTGTGCCTTTCTATCCCCCTGCTGGTCATGAAAAAGTTGTACTGGACGTTGTATGGAAGTAAAGAAAAAGGGAGTGGAACTGAACGCAAGATAAATTTACCGACGAACATTGAAATATACTGAAACATCACTAAATCACACATACACAATTAATGACTTGTGGGACTGAGGTAGTATGGCGGTTAGGAAATTATCAATGCAGGTTGTCTATCACATATGTACCGACCGAGTAATATGTAAAATTCTCAGCTGATTTAACCCTGATCAGGGAGGTGGGCAATGCGCTCAGATAGGAACGGATTCTACCTACGAAATAGTTCTGCTATAAGAGTAACCCGCCTGTTTCATTACTTCCTCACAGAGAGTGAACTCTTAAACGTCCATGCTAGTTTAGTGGGAGGAGATGTGTCAATGGATGACCAGGGATGTGGAGTATTTTGTGGTTGAGAATAAGGTCTTCTCTGAATTGCCTGTAATTAATCCAGAATTGATCTAATTCTTCTTGTCTTTTCGATTAGGCAATTTTTGTGAGCTCCATCCCTAAACCCTCTTAATAGTTGACATCTTTTTAAGATTATGACAATCAACCTGTATGTTCATTTCTAGGTTTGGGCGGATTATAGAGACGAGCAGAGCGGGAAACATCTCAGTGTGAAAAATTTCACAAATTCTTCTCAAAATTTTCGGAGTTAGTTGTCTCCATCTGATCCTGGCAACACAACTTGTAGATATTCTCAGTTGCTATAGTCCTTAGACCTCGTTCACATGCTGATACGAATAGTTTTATGTCGTCAAGGTAAGAGTCAGCACAATTTGGATAATGAACGTCTATGAACTCACACGTGGAGACATTGAGTCACAAGTTATTTTCCAGTCAACGGTTCAATTCGTTATGTAAATTCATCACATCTTTCGGGCACTCTAGAACTCGTGAAGGCCTTCTTATCGGCAAAGAGCAACATCGGTTATTTAAGTTTATACGCAACTGAAGAACGAAAAGAATGAATAAAAGGGTTCTTAAGGTAGATGGTTGTAGAATGCTGCTGTTAGCTAACAGCTGTCGTGTCACCTTGACGCTGAACTTACGTTCAGTCAAATAATCCTCCAACCCTGTGAGCTAGCGTTCATCAACGCCATAAGTTGAGTTTCCACATCACGATGAGATAGTCAACCCTGTCAAAAGCTTTACAAGAGTTAACATAAGCAATGTGTACGGCCATTTCTGCATCTCCAGGCTTCGTGCAAACATTCCAACAATCGGAAGATTCGTGACTCATTAGTATCCTGTACAAAAGTTGTGTTGCTCCTTAGTGGTGAGTTGGGAACTTCAACGTTAAACCGCAGGTAGTCATCTGATGAGATCTTCAGCCAGTTGGAGACCACTGGAAGAAATGTTATTGACCAACAGTTTGCAGGGTTTTGTGTGCACCCAGCTAACTGCTAATTCCGTGGCGCAGCTCTTTAAGGCAGCATGGGATATCAAGTCTGGACTAAGTGGTTTGTTGGTCAGTAGGTTCGCTAAATTATTTTTGATTTGTGACATTGAAATCTAGTGTATGTTTATTAAGTTGCATTCCTATCTTCCCAAAAATCATTCGTGCTTCGTTGTTTTGCACACCTACTTAATATATACCCACAGTGTTGGATGTCTCTACCCCTGTAATGGTAAATACACCAGAGGCTGGCAGTTGCGATATGTCAAACGTACTCACTGTGTGACGTTACTTTACTGTAGAAATTCTCAGAATTCACCTTCAGGTTTTGAGCACGACTGTGTTGGTGACAAAATCGGTCCTCTCGGATAGCAGCTTTGGTACAATTGTCCATTATGAGATACTCAGCAAACAGAGGTTCAGTTTGTTCTGGTACAGACTAAGCATTTCAATGTAATGAAACCTTTGCTTCTACCTCGTAGGCATCATGGCCCTCTATTACGTCAGAAACACTGTTACAATGGCGTCTGAGGTTTTTCTGACGATCCTCTAGGGCAAGTGGGGTAAAGCTTCCAAGCCATTAACATTCATTAGGCTCCTTCCTCTCTTCAATATTTGCCTTTTGATAGGAATTTCGATCATTTTTTTGAAAAATATGTTGCCTAGTTTCGTGTAGATAGCTGAATACAATCAACTGAAAATCACTGCGAACAAGTGAAACTATGCTATTTAGATTGCTTACAATGTAAACTTCGTTGGTAGAAGTGTCATCAAAACAAGACGGTGTTTGGCCAACCCGCCACCACATATGGTTTTGCAAATGTTGCAATACTCCAGCTTTCACTGCCGTTCAGAAGAAATCCTCAGCGGAGGAAAATGTCGCAATATTGATTAAATGCCTTGTGAAGCCTAGCTTCGGATGATTGAAATCTACCCCGATCAACGTTTGAACATAGCCATAATGTGGTATTCTGCACATGGCGTTGTATGTGGCTGTGTCAGCATTTCTGTGCGCAGAAGATGATCCGTAAATCATACCAATCATACAAGCGGGTTTTCAAGTGGCGTTACTCACTTGCCAGATTTACTCAGAATGTTGTAATGCCACCCTGTCACGAATATTTTGAGCTTTGAGTGCGATTCCAAATAAAATGCTACATCTCCTCCTTTACCGCTTTTTCTATCACAGCGAAACACTGTCCTGTCGAGGAAAGACAGTTCGCCGTCCTGTACTACCTCCTTACACCAGATCTTAGCGATGTCTACTATAACTGGGTTTTATCGGGAACAGACTTCACGAAACTCGTCCAGTTTATTGAAGAGTGTGACCACGATGGTGTAAAAGGAGGCAGTTTCACTGCCAATATGCATGGCTGATGGATATACTTGAGGAGATTCGTCGAGTGAGATAGGTCGAATCGATGTGTTGTAGTGCACGTTGAGGCTGACATTCCCTATTTGACTGGAGGCAAGTGGGTTTTTTTGAACTATCGGACTCAATTTAGCATCTGAATGAATGTCACCTGAAGCAATATTAGGAGCATTAGCACTGGATTTCGTGACAACCAATGGTTGTCTTCATTTGGAACTAATGTTTCTTGATCTATCACAGTGGTACAGTGGTATCAATAAACAACTATTTGCGGGCTGCGAGCCATTCTGCGTGCGCCTGTTTTGTCACTTCTTCTATTAAAGAGGTTGTTCTCAGACGTCGATACTGACTACACGGGCGGAGGAGCCGATTCACGTCCATAAACGCTGGATCAGACAGACCAATGATAGATGCTAAGAATCGCCACTGATCAATGTGGTGCACTGCTTGAATGACGGCATCATTGCTTTTGGCGGAACACACATTGTGTATAATAGTGCTCCCGCACTTAGGTCCATCAACAACTTCGGCCTCAGACGGCGACTGCAGGCGCATGTATTTGCCTCGGTCATAGACTATCTCAATTAAGTTTTCATCACTATTGTGGCTGGCTAATTGCAGTGTCATTAATTTATAGAAATCAGCTACGACATGAACTGTAACCCGCAGCGGACGCGGCATTGTAGCATACTAAGAGACAGAGCTCCTTTGTAGTCTCTGAAGTCGTCTTGAGGAGGTATCAGGAGAACTTAAATAGTCAGAAAATCTTAACAATTTCCGCCTGTCATGTCTTCACTAATCTGCTAGCACTACTGAACTACCCTCAGGCAGACTGGACACATTTGTAGACTGACACGCAACCATAGACGATTTTAGTGGTAACATCCTGAGCGTACTGACGCATGTGTCCTGAGTATCTGCTTTACAGTTCCCATTAAGATGAATAGGCTGGATATTTTCTGCTTCATTTCAGTTTGATTAGGTGGATCAGCCGCAGTTGCATGAATGCTTCACATTTCCAGCGTCTTGGTTGCCATTGTCTGCCTGGTTGATAATGGTGCTGAGTCCATAATGCGGGTGTTGTAAACATTGTTTATTCGAAAAACCAAAACATTGCACATGGGCTTCAACCTAACAAAAATCAGACACACTTATTTGCATATGGCGTTGATTCCAGGTCGCCACAGTTGCAACAAATGCCAGTGACCAGTTATTGTATGCACGGAGAACCATTTCATGCCAAACTGCATTTCAATGTTTCGTCTTGTAATTTTTCCCCAGTTACGTTAGTATCCACTACCCAGTAGTGATGCAAATAACATGATGCGATCGTTCGTCCTCGCTACAGTTGCTAAAGGAGGGTGAGACATTGTTCTGGTTAACATAAGGAGCCTCGGAGTAAGCATACTTACTAGATAACGTCACAGTAGCTGAAGGGCTATGGTTCGTGTTGTTAACGTAGGTCAGTTCAACCGGCTGTTGAAGCGAAAGCCGCTCACTCGCTTCGACTGGATTTGCAGGTCTTTTCTTACTAGGAGTTTAATTCGCAGGTTAAATTATGCAAGATAAGTGTGACTCTTACTGAGTTACATTCTCTGTAGCGCACCTTGAGGACACGAGAGCTATACAGGTTCAGCACACATACTTTAGAATGTCAGTCGAGTTCTCTTTCAAGACTTTATAGACAAACCACGGAATCAGCCCACAGACTTAATCAAACTGTAGCTTACATAGAAGATAAGTTGGAATCTTATCGCTTTACAAGGCCCATTTTCATAAAACGCATACCTTGAAGGCATGATCGATTAAGCGACGGCTATACTGTAGTAATTAGTTCGAAACAGATACGCTAAGAACAATTAACAGTCAAGCACTCGAGACTACTCAGACTTCCGACAATCAATTATACGGATGCCGGGAAAAATTAAGAGGAACAACACAACATATAAATCTAGAGGTAACAGAAAGTAACAAATAGTGTGTGGTAAGTAGTAGTTAAATTTGTGGATCACTTGGTTTTCTCCGTTTTTGCCATTTTTAATTGCACGAAAGAATCTGCATTTGTTGCCTAGATCAAGTAGTTTTTGCTTAGTAAATCGCAATCATCGCACTTGGTCTCGTATATTGACTTTCTTTTACCAG
Source organism: Paragonimus skrjabini miyazakii (assembly GCA_014338405.1). Classification (NCBI taxonomy): domain Eukaryota; kingdom Metazoa; phylum Platyhelminthes; class Trematoda; order Plagiorchiida; family Troglotrematidae; genus Paragonimus; species Paragonimus skrjabini miyazakii. The sequence goes on along the minus strand of JTDE01001419.1, from coordinate 136,029 downwards.
TTGACTCGAATTGCTCGTTTGTCTCCGATGGAAAATTTCGCATAGTTTCTTTATTTTACTACTAACTTGGCGTTATTTGATGATACAATGAATGGAGTAATTTTTGGTATGCCTTTGCTGTATGGTGAAGCAATCTGACTTGTTAACTGTTTCATTTGGCTCTGGTTTTTTCCTTCTGCAGTAATCACCATCTGACAAAGAGTCCTGGATGTATGTCAAGATGGAAAATCTCACAGATCTGTCTCTTTTCTTCTACTACGAATTCTGAGGTACTGCAGCGTCTGCTGACTCTTAGTTAGACTTCTTCTGAAGTTCTTATGTAGTCATCGTGTTACTGGTTCGAAAGCTCAGGATGTTGTCCTAATGTGCTTGTTTTCGGTGAACTCAGGTCTTCACAGTTAACTGGGGCTTTGGCGGATTAGGACGCTAAATACGGGCTAGTTGTTTCCACGCTCAACCTATGTGGTTGCGTTCATAATGTGTAAATTGTTACTTACTGGTCTGTATGTGTACTTACGCATGAACGCTTGTACTACAAGTACCTCATGCACACATATTATCCCCATTTGTGAGTTAACTTCAAACAGTGCACTGCTCTCCGATCTTTGCACGACTGCTTCGGTAATGTTCCTAGATGTGGTTGTTCCCAATGTCGTCCCTTCCAGATGGTCGCAGATTTCACCACGTACTATGAAATATTTGAATGGACATGGCTATGTTTTCGTCCACATACTCCCAGGTTTCAGTGTTTTATTCACTCATTGTTTGTGTCTATAGTCTTTACGATGTTCAAAATGAACAGAGCTAACGGAGCTAACAAACAATGATGGCAATATGAGATCAAACGAAATTATACCTTCTTTTTCTTTTATGCTGACACCTTTTAATTTAATTAGGAACTGTCAAGAAGTTCCAACTGATCGGTAGATCATACTGATTAAAATTCTGTTACTTACAGACCTTGTAGCACCCCATCACTACTCTTTCTAACCATTTTCTTCGGACGAACAATTCCAGGTGGTAGTGATCAGCGGAACACTTGAATAGATGAACTAATATAACCACAAGGAATGACTTCCATCACTGGTGATATCTTTATCAGGACAGTATCAAAACAACATGTTTATTTCCATCTTGGAAAAGCAAAGATCGATCGAATTTATGGAAAAAACTATTTCCTGGCAACATCAGACTGTCAAGGTACTAACGCACAGCTATTAAACAGGTCAACAAGACCGTCAAGTCAAACTTGGAGACCTCCACAAACGGAAAGGAACGGAAGAAAATGCTGCGGTAGTTAATGGATAAATGCTTTTTCCGACAAGAAATAAAATTACCAGGACATAGTCGATTAAATCCAGAAGATCATTGACAGCAGTGCGCTATGCGATGTGATCTCATGTGAATGAAACCTCATCTTCCGGAACCCAAAAACTGAAACCAGGAAGCTAGTCAGTTTTCCGAAACTATCTCATTGTATCTTTGGCTGCCTTGTCTCCTAAATACCCGTTCAAAAAATTACCCAGCGATATGCTCCAACTGACACCAAATCATCCATAAGTTACATACAAATCAGAGCACTGCTAGGCGACTTCCGGCCAGTTTCCATCTACTTGCTGGATGAAGGGGACACCCTTAAATTTTATTCACCCGTTGAGATCTTGTGTTTGTCTCTGAAAGCAGGAGTTTTGTTTCTCACAGCAAAATGATTCATTGTGATAAGAAGCAACCCATATAGCGCGCTGCAATAATTTGCCTTTTGATATTAACATACGCAACTCCGAGTGACACCTTGAGTAAATATGCTCAAACTCTGTCGTATACGTTACTCATAAACTTAGTGGTAATATTACTTGACCTTGTGCTCTATATGCCGGATCAAAGCATAGGCGATATCGTTGAGGATATAGATTTAGATCACACAGCCACCTCTTCTGTATTCCTCCGAACGGTAGTTATGTTGCAAGTGCGGAAAACAGTCTGATTTCTTTTCCCCAGCTTCACGACAACTGTCACCATCAAACACATTCAACTTCAGACACTAATCAATACAATGAGCTGCTTCCTACTCGACACTTTAGTTTGCAGAAATCAGCTGGGTTTCCGGAGGAGTGATCGACATGCTGACAACCAGGTCATAGATACTATGCTTAATAGCTTCACGTTTGTTCGTGTTAATTCCAGTTTGTGATTAAGGAAAGTTCGAGAACCGGTTTGAACGGCCATCAACAAACTGAGTAGAGCCAGCAACTTTGGTCTCCGCCTGCGACTGAAAATTGCAGTGGTTATCTCACATCGCTTATATTGCAATGGTTTGCGCGGTCGCCAGAAATCATCTCCTTACATACAACAAGAATTTAAGTGGGATTCATAGTTGAATTACCGTAAAGTGAAAGACCATAATTTCATTTTATCAATCAACACCGGCATGGCTTTCGTTTCGTCTTGTTCGTGCGTGATCCCCTTAACCAACGACTTTATATGACAACGTATGACCAGTTGGGAGAATGTTGGCTGGTTCATTGCATCACATTTTCTGTTCTAGTACTGTGTATTATTTCTTCGCATTAAGTGCCTCTCTACCACAATAGTGGCTGGGAGTGCAAAGCCTATTACATTAGTGATCAGTGTAACGATCTACGATCGACGAAAGTTTTCGAATAATTTCTTTGTAATTCATAGGGTTCCAAATGAACTTCCTTAAGTCCCCCTTGGGAATCCTTAGACAAATGCTGAATAAGTCTCCGAGTTCAATACTTCATCCTGATTCTTTTGGGTGCGCATCCAGCTTTCTAAATAATGAATCCGTCCGATTTACGTTGAGTACGATCTAGCAGTGAACTTACAGATGACTTAGCATCTAGTCTGCCGTAAAATTTTCATTCACTGTTACGGTGAAAGTTTCACCAGGACCATTGATCACTTCAGACAGTGAACTTGAAGCTAACTCTACTGATTACCGATTTGATATGACAATCTCCGCTTAGTCTGTCGGTCTGTTTAATTCTTCATCACACCGTATCCTGGATTTGCATAATGTCTTGCGGCGCAAGTTATATAACCACTTACTGGATACGTCACCAAATGTTTTCAAACCTGGTTGGTTTTTATCGTCATCATCGTCGTACATCGGTAAAGGTTCACTGAAAATCAGACATCCTCTGGTCTTGCTAAAGTTTGCTTGCTTAAACGTCACATATTACAGCCGTTTTGGAATGCCTTTTTGTGCGCAGTACGGCGTGACCTTGTAAGCAACCCCGGAGATTCACAAGTTGTGTCCTCCATCCGTGTTGCCTGCTTGATATGTAAGTTCTATGAGAGCAGATTGTAGTCCAATGTACATGTGGTGGGATTCGTGCGGTCTGATGGCTCCGGTCTACTCTGTTCATTGATTTCATGCAAACTGGTCGACCAAAACAACACCTGCGGAGCACATAAAATCGCAGAGATCAAAATAGTATAGGCACGTTCTTGTCATAATTCGATATGCTGATCGTCAATGTGAGTCAATGATTAAACAGTGGTATGTCTGTTCGACTCGCATTCAGTTGAAGTTACATGACATCCATAGACTTGTTAGATATGGATTATAGCGTGGTGTTTAGTCAGTGACAAACCGTAGTTGTTGCGTGATTTCTTAAACTGAATCTCTTCACACTCCTATCAAGTACCTACATTAGGTATTATGTTTTATACACAGATAATCGTTTATTTTCGTCAAGCAATTTACCACATATCATGACGGAAAATGTGCGACCAAACATCAACTAATTAATTGTGACTACAGTCACTTCACGGTTTTCATTATGACAAATATGAGGCTTGCTGATGACCTATGATAAGAAGACAGCGAAAATGGTGTTGACCTTGAAATAGCGCGAACGAAACGAAAGCTTCAAAGAATACAACAGCTGTCTGTTCAGCTGATATTTCTAGACGCATGTATATTCACGTGCATGATATGTAACGTTGAATGCACACTGCCTCATTTGACGTGTTTCCAGATAATCCTTTAATCGGTTATGTTTGTAGCTGTTCTGGTTGACCTCCTTCTCAGAGTGCGTGACACTTTTCCGGTCAGTGGTCTGTCAAGTTAGACAAATCCCATCGTTCACTCTGTGACCTAGAAAAACAGGAAAAAAGATAGCAACAGAATTGGTCGTTGTTGGGCTTTTGTCATTATACCGTTAGCCGATTGCAAATAATTGTAACTCATATAGATTGAACATCACCCACAATTGATCGCAGCTGTCGCATTCCCATAGACTTTCCAGTCGGCCCCTTTCGAAAAGAAGCACTAGACTCGAGTTTCG
>JTDE01001419.1:106169-117953 GCA_014338405.1 Paragonimus skrjabini miyazakii | reverse complement strand
GCAATCAATATATTGTACGACAATTTGCAAGCCTGAGTCAGGTTGTACTAGCCTGCAGTTTAATCAGTAATCAAACACACAGTAGCTTCTACTTTCTGTAACCCATAACTGCGTAGTAATAACAATTCAACCCAGTAAATAAGTCTACAGTAATCCGTATGTTTGTTGAGGGACAAACAAAAAAGAGAACGATTTCAACGCCGCCATCGTGCAATTTTTCAATGTTTGCTCAGTAGGGTTAGGATGAGCTTTTGCCGCTTGCTGTATGGTCCTGTTTACTTGTGTTTTTACGGCCCTATATTAATCCCACTAAAGATACAGTGGTATATGTATTGAATAATTTCTCGACGAAAAACTTGCTCCTCGTCCTGTATGAACTGTATACATGTGCTTATCAGCTTACGGTGTTCGATGAACGTGTGTTGAGACGGTTAAGTTGTTGATTGAATGCTTGTCCAATACTCACAGACTCGATATACTAGCATGATTATCTGTATAGTGAAACAGCTATTCCCAGCAGAGTTCAGGTTATCCAGTCCACAATTGTGTACTTGATGTGTTGCGAGTTTATAGAGTCAGGAAACAGTGTTGCACGATGCAGAACGACAAATTTACAAGCCTCGTCAGCGATTTGTGATTTGGCTATCCTGTTTGGTAGTAAGCAAGTTGACTACCGTAAGGCGAGAATTGACGGACGATCTTCCACTAAATAGTCAGGTGCAAAATGAAAAAGGTTAGCTGGACAAATAGGTAATTGCGGACAGTAAATCGTGGTATTTTCACGGCGAGTTAGATTCAGGGATGATGACTGATTATTTGAGCTCTTTCCCGGTATAAATACACGACGTCTGCCAGCTTGTCCTAGCGAGTAGTACAATAGTTCCATGGAAGTACTCGAGTTTCTGAACAACCTGCCGTCCGTGTGGCACAAATTTTCCATAAGGTGCAGATAGGTTTAGCTTTCGGTAGTCAAGGGCTCGAGGGTTCTGGCGGAAAAGAAGGATGCAGTAGGCACCTCAAGCAGCACACAAGGCACATTCACAAAATATGCTACCGGCCCCAGCATTAGTCAGCCGGAGTCGTAACAACTTCACCGATTTTAAACAGACCGGCCATATCCGGTCCGCCTTCCTCAATAACGTTTCGACGCATTAGACTACTTCAGTCGCAACCTCATTCAGCGTGCACAAGGATTCACGTATGAATGGAATCCACTGGATATGTGTATAAACCGAACTATGGATCACACTCTTCAATGAACTGCGAACTCCATACATCATATCGCTGCCATGTGAGTTCCTAAACTAAGACCTCCAGATACAGTCCTTCAAGCAAAACATTTCCCCGACCTGCATCACCTTGGATACATTATATCTTCGCAACTGTTATCGTCACTATTGCCGTCACTAAGTTAATAACAATCATGAATTTCATATCGCGTCTTCAGTTTGCCATTTTACCAAAATGCCGGGGATCAATTTCAATCTTGTTGCAAGGTACAACACCGCAAGATACATATCCTTTTAACCATCGCCTCTCAAATGACTGTGATTTTTGAAGCCCTATCACACAACTAAAGAACAATCACAGGCTCACCTTAGTTGCTATATGCAACGGAAATTATATTAAACATGATGATGCACCGAAAGCTAGGGCGATGCATTTGAATCAGAGAAATAACCTTCCATTTGCCTTAGGAAGACCAGTTAAGTTTCCAACCTTCAAGGTTCAGACATTTAGGCGAGAGAATCAAAAGAAAACTTTCGCAGACAGATTGAAGACAGTAAATTTAATCCCCACCAGTTATTTCACAATGCATGTACAACCTGCGTTCTCTTAACTAATAATTAGCTGAGATTAATGGTCTAGCTGGTGCTGGAATTAATCTTCACGCATACGCACTGCTAGGTAACTAGATCCTTGTCAAAAATCGTCTTTATCCCATTTGATTCACATGGATGGTCGGCTGAGCAAGTGGCAACATCGGCCCATTTAATCTTCGGATAACTCCTTTGCTACTTAGTCTGGTAACGGTTATGTACACTCGGAAACGTGAGTCCCAGTCAAGAACAAGTTGTTGAAACGTAACAAAACAACCAACTCAGACGAACTCTCTCAAGCTATTTCTGTATATGAAACTGAGCCCTGGTCTTTCATCAATTGGTTTTATGCACAGAAGTCTGGCTTAGTGAATTCGTTCCAAATGAATGTGGGTTAGCAACCATTGTCCTGAAGTTCAAAACCGGCCCGTGCACTGTGCCTATTAAACACTAGGGGAATGATCCGAATCCCGCTGCGCCGAAGTTACTTGTGATCACTGTACTTCATAGAATAGCGTAGTAAGCGATCAAAATATCCGTCAAGGACCAGATGGATTTTATTTTAGACATGGCTAAATTGATCACATTTATACACTCAGCTACATGCATCAACACTAACATTCATATAGAAGACTTTCAGTTGTCCAGTATTTAATCAAAAGGGAGTTTTATCCAGTTGACAGATTTGCAATCTGGTATGTTCAGCCAAAAAGGGGTATACCCAAGAAATATTCTGAAAGCAGTTTACTTTCAGTCTTCTGGTAGGTTTAAGAGGTGTGGTTGTTCACGGTTCACAGTCCTCATTCAACATTAGGTTTCACAAGGTTGTTCAGTTTTTCTGTTTATTCACTCTTCAGTAGACATGAGTACAGAGTGCCATCTTACAGCCAGCGAGATCAAGAATGTTTATAAATGGCGCGATCACAGAGAGCTAACAAGGAACCCAGACCGTCCTACATAGAACAAGTGTTTCAATTGGTCGATCCATTGAGGTATTTGCCTCTTCATAATGTGAGGCATTGTTTTATGACTGACAAGTTTCTGCGTCCGATCCTACACTTAGGAGTGAGTAGTTGGAATCAGGCAGGAAGGTTAGGTCTCAAGAAAGGTGCAACAGTAAGCACAAAGCGTCTGATATGATTATGTGCTTAACAGCTGAAGTGAGCATGAGGTTTTTCGAACTGGACTGTCTATTTCGCCGGCAAACTTATAACTCACCTTTGAAAAACGAAATGTACAGTTTCACTAGACCGCTGGTCCAAAAGTGCAATCAAAAAATCTGCCTCATTCCTGATACCAATGTTCTCAGAGTGTGCGTGTTTGGTCATCGTTGTCTCGGATGTATTACCAGAGTGTGGTAAGAACGCCCTCTCAGCCTTAATACAGTCGTTCGAGGGAGCCGCCTAATTTGGCAAATAACAAATGTCGATAACGTTTGTCTTGTCGATCTCTGTACCTTCATTTAATGTACGTTATATAATCTAAAAATCCCTTTCCTATTTTGCATGATTCATAGTTTATTCTTGTTTGTTGCACAGGTGTGCCGGTTAGTACATCTAACGGCAATAAAAATATATGTAGAACGACAAAAATTGCCTGTCTATTGTCACTAATTTGCAGTGTAAAACGACGGCAATTACTGGTCGAAGAGACCTGCTCGCAGCCTACTCATGATAATGATCACACGTTGTCTGCTTAAACACCACCAATACTTTTTGTGCCCGTACAAAAATAATTAAATATTAACAACTCGTGGCGTATTTTGCTTTTCATTATTTTCAAGCTCCAAATCAAACCTTCCTAGTGTTCAGCACACTGAATTCTGTTCTAGGTTTGCCTACATTTTAGCCAGTTTAATCAGTTTCAAATGGAATTCATCGGTTCGCAACTTAGATTAGTTGAAAGACGTACCCCAATTGGTATTGCCTAGTAAACAAAATGCGGATAATCTACTTTGTAAACGTCATATCATTTACAGTTTGGATAGCGTAGTACGAGTAACGTTAACATGCCTTGCTGTTGGATCTCATCTTATTCAGTAAACTTCGGCGTAACTACAAAACATTTGAGGAATCTTTGGTGCTTCGGTGATGTAAACTTTAGGCCAGTGTGTTTCGCCGGAAGACCAAACTCATCCTCTATCATCCTGTCATAGTTTTCGCCGTTAATATTGCTGTGTAACTCCATTACTGATGAGTAGTAGGGGATTTTGATTTTCATATAGATTGAACATCACTCACAATTGATCGCAGCTTTCGCATTCCCATAGACTTTCCAGTCGACCCCTTTCGAAAAGAAGCACTAGACTCGAGTTTCGATCTCATTAGAGCTCGTCAGTGGTGCATATCATCGTCACTGCCGGGACTTGAACCACAGACATTCTGTTCATGAAGCAACCGTGTTTACCACTGCGCCATTGACCTCACGTTAGGCACGACCGAATTATCATGAATAAAGTTGTCGCTAAAATACCGTGATCAAATTAGTGGAAAAATACGGAACTCGCAGTAAACCGCAAACGAATGGACTAATTCAATACACACTAAATTTAAGTACATCTTTACTTTGAACATAATGCCACTGTTACGTGTTGAATACTAATCATAATTGTTCCCTTCAGCTCATGGTGTTGAACTGTTGCCGCTCACCGTGACAAAAAGCTAAACTCCGGCCTTCGTTACCGAATTGTAAATGCTAAGATTACAGCTAATGAAATCTGGGGTATATTTTTCTAAATAATATTTGAGAAGAGAGAAAGATGACAAATAACTTCTGTTGTGGTGACTCGTCATTGACATTCTGATCAGGAGGTCAGGTTGAGTGAACCGCGATGGGGTTGTTGAATGGTTACTTTATCCAGATGCATTGAAAATTAGCACAGAGCTTGAATAACATATCGTGAGTTCTTAATTTGAGCCTGTTTACGTCGAATGTTTCCCTATTTTGTCCTCAGTAATCTTACGTGTGGTATGTGGCTAGTAGACAAAATATCAAATTCCATCTACCTTCTGCGGTCTGGGTGACAGCAGAGTCTGTACATGTATTTGTTCGTTGTGATTTGTGACGTTATATCTTGTAGCATCTAAATTACATCCTGCAGACTAAAACTGACAAGGAACAGTCGTTAAAGAAAAGAATGATGAATGCATAGTTCGATAAAGTTAACTGAAACTGTTTAAAACAGTTTCATTGGGGGGATTATGATGAGTACTTTCTCAGAGCCGATCCACACCTTCGTCAAAAAAAGCTCGTAAGATCAGAATGTCTATCAACGAGCTAGACTTCGTCTAAATTGTAATGAAAAAGATACGAAAAGTGATTATTTTTATGAGCATTATAAAGCTACATCTGTTTTCTACGCCGGTGGCATACAGTGATATAGACCGATGAACTGCGGTTAGAACTTCACAAGCAAGATTGTCTTGCCAAAATATGTCTAGCCGGTGGTGATCGATTGTCATCATTCTTGTCCGTTTTAGTTGTTTTAAACAACGGCGAACCGAACTGTGTATTAGCTGTCATTCTGATGAACGAACGAAACTATCTCGCATTCAACGGAAACGTGATGAATTCTGGAGCACACAAGTATATGTTACAAATCACCCATCTCTCTTGGCAGACGGCTTTATTGATTGGGCAGGATAACCTAACACATTATACCTACAAGATACTGAATGTCGTGCGACCATCAAAATGTTTTAACTGTTACCACGGTCATTTCGATCACCAGTTGATGATCCGGAAGAAAAAATGTCAGCTTAGTTTTATTGACTATTAGTTATGTTCTAACTGGAACATAGATTGTTCAATGCGTGGAATACAATACTTCTTTTCTAATCAAAAATAACATGATATTCCTAAACCGAAGCCTGAAGAATCTAACGAACACTGGCATTGGAATGTTCCAAAATTGAATAATGCCCACTGGAAGCTTCTGATTCTGAACAGTAGGATCTCATTAGGAGAAGCTATTTTTCTTGGTTTGCATGTTTTACCTGTTAAAAACAAGAACAGAGCCTAGATCACTTCAACATGAAGCATTCAAATCGATCACAACAGTGTTTTTCGTCATCATTTAGCTGAGCGCCACTTCTGCTATTGTGAACTTTAGTGACCAGTTGAAAACAAGTAAGGTTTTATACGTTTCACACGTTTAACCACACTTTAGTGTACGATGCAATGCATTCCGACTGTTACTTGTCGTTTTAGTAGTCCAGAGTACGGAGTTAAGATAGCTGGTAAACTTCTGTAGTTAGAACTCTGTCCTATTCTACAAGTGGGTTATAGTTTATGAACTCAGCATAATATATGCAAACCTTCTTGTGTATGGCTCCTGCTTACATTCAGTGGAATTGTTCTAGCATTTACAGGTGCATGTATAATATTTACACGGAATGAATATATCCATTCTGGGCTTCTCCCAACTGAATGAATTGGTCAAGTAAGATAATCTGACAAAATTCATATCAGGAACACTAAGTCTTCATTCTCTATTTCAACAGCCTGGTAAAAAGACCGGCGTTACGGAATGTTTGCAGTTCATTTACTCCCGTTTTATCTTTAGAAAGACTTATTAGAATATATGAAAAGCGAATTGGCACAATAAATATACTCTACACTTAATTCACATTACTGTCATCAGCGTCAGGCTCATAACTAATAAGCCAATTCATGTGAAACTTAGCTGCTTAAGGATTTGATACATATTGTTTTATATCATGTAGCTTCCATGTTTTTATACAATATTAGTTTTTGGGTCTTTAATAACAGGTTGAACGAATTAATGGTTTCACCCTGACAATTGAATACACCTAGTTTCTTCATCGATGTCACTTTACTGTTGGCTACGTGCAATGCATATCCCGTTAAATGCTCTAGTAGACTTTTCTATTATCTGTGCCATTCAAGTCGCTTGAAGTGCTGGTGAAACTACAATTGTTCTTGAATCAAGATTAACTGCATGAGCACGATCGGTCAGGGGTCTAAGTCATGTAGTTGGTCTGTGCGATCAAAGCCGAGAAATCGTATAATAGCTTCTTAAACTACTTGTTTTATTTGTGCTATTAAAAGCAGACTAGCAATCCAGAAAAATCTAAAATTAAGGATTTCCCTATCTGAATAAAAATTCCCTTGATGAATACCCTAATCAACGTCGTGTTTTGTTTTAATCACATGGCACACTTCTAAATTCAGACAATGGTTATCAAGAAACCCATGGTGACATTTATAATCCAGACAGTCTACTCTTTCCGCTTTCCCCACCGACTGCACAAGCCAAATCGCCACCGTATGATTAGTTGCCAAATTGTCCCCGTCTATCGTTTGAGTTACTCTATTGTCTGTTTCATACATATTTAATCCACATATACGTGCCATCGAGAAACAATGGTTTACTGACTTCGCACTTGTTTGCTAGGCCTAAATGACAGTTTGCTTTTGACTGTATGCTTGAACCTGTGCCCCCCACACCCACTTACTGCTTCTATATGCCCGGTGAACGTGAATAGAGCTTTGTTGTGAACTATGTTTCAATGACTGTCTTTTCAATAGTACTATAATAACTTATCTAACTAGTGCAGACCTAAGAAATCCAAAGTAACAACATGGGTAACGTGGTGGTGTCATTAATGACTGAGTGTTTCGCCGTTTTGAATGACTTTCACATAGACTACGAAGATGTATTCAGTTTACGATAAATCATATGAATAAATAATTATCCGAATGTTATGTTTTACTTAAATTGGCCAGTGAAAGCACAAGATTTGCTCAATCCTATTCGTAACTACTTATATGTATTTTGCGTAATACTCATCGGATTTACGCAGTCATGTGATTAAAATCGGACAGACACAGTGAACAGCACATTTCATATATCTCCTTCAGGGTTGGTCGAACGGTTTCACTATTACTCGAGTATGAATTTGAGTAGTTTTCTATGACAATTCGATCACATCTGAAATGAAATACTTCTTAAAATTATCCCGACGATTGCACCGAAGTAGAAATACTGAAATACTATGACAAGTGTATGCAACATTAACTAAATCAAACAAAAGTGACCCGATACTAATGCCTCTTTCTGACAGTGGCTGACTGGAAAGTCTACGTGAAATTGATACATACGATGGATTCCGTATACTGTTAGGCCTATATTAGTCAACTCTTGTTTACTCATTAATAAATATGGTACTACCAGATATTACTTTCCTGTCGAATTTTGCTCTACTCATTGTGCAGTTATATGAACACACCCAACAATATATCTTTGAAGTCAGAAACTCAACAACACACAGTTCCGGCTGAAAAGCTGTTTCGTGCAAATGTAACTTTCAACGCTCTAGCTGGTGTTTTTCCAAAGATGGACAGTTTCCAGTGGGCCAACAAAATAAACCAAGAATTAGGACAGTTATTGTTCTTTTGTGTTCGTTTTGTGAAAATGTTAATTATACGCATGCGAAGTTGTTGCGAATAGCCCTGATAGGACTTACATACTTTATTAGGCTAGTATTAGGACCCATTTTTCACCTTCCTAGTGGAGCGAATTAGCGTGAAACTAAAAGTCTAACACTTTTTACCACACAGTAAGAAAAACGATGTTAATTTACTCAATTTTGTCTCCAACTTTCTTTGGGTAGATATGTTTGACTGGTTTAAGTCTCAGGCTGAAAGTGAGCTGGTGTAAAACCTGTGTGTACTTAAACAAACTGACTAGCGCACAAACGTGTTTGCATTCAATGTTATAAAACGGAGAATAATTATCTCTGATCAGGAAGGTGACCAGATAAACCCATGGCTCAGTGAGACACTTCCAGTCAAAAGTGTGCTTATAGAACGTGTAGTCCAACAGGACAGTATTCAAGTTTTGGAACTGTTACACCCGGCTCACATGAACGATGTTTGGCGCGTAAGCTTTTTGACTGACCCAAAGAAGATAAATTGGTTGTAGAACTGTCTTTGTGGCTGACCGCCAAACTTCATGGTGCTTAGTTATCTACTGGTTATTTATCCTACCCTTGGATTCATTGATTAGCACACACGATAATACATCCCAGAATGGAAGCGCATTCTCACGTCGGCAGCGGTTGTTGTTAGTTAACCTCAATATAGGCGCTACGCAGACGATATAGTTTGCTTGATAAACGACAAAGATGATACACGGTCTCCGCTAGCTCACTTAACTCGTACGCACCCCAACATCGCATTCACTACCGAATTAGAGATGAATAACCAAATACCATATTTAGATGTTGTCATGAACTGTAGAATTGATGGATCAGTTCACAGGGAAAAAACGTGGACTGACCAGTACACGCACTTCCTCAGCTTTGTTCCGCCGAAGTAGAAGCGGAATTTGGTCTGCTGCTTAATAAGCAGAGCCAGAAGGATATGCACGGCAGATACTCTATCGGAGGAACTCCAGCACATTCGAGATATGCCAAGTCAAAATGGATACCCACAACGATTCTTGGGCGGAAACGTGCAACTAAAAGTGAAGCATAAAATTGTTTAGACGGTGGATAAAAAGCCTGTTATGAACACCTCCCAAAATGGCTTCTCAACGGTTCGATGAAGCCCATTTCCACTACAATCGGTTCTCATCTAATTGACACTGGTCATCAAATTCTGTCAACTGTAGCCTTCTGAGTCATCTACGAGGTACGCCGAGCCCACTCTAGAGTGGTCAGATTACGGCTGTTATCAACGGCCGAAGTTATGGCCATCAGACTCTACAAGTCCTGTCTGTGTGTCCAAAAACAGTTCGTGCAAACTCTACATCTCCCTTGGCCAACTATTCTACAGCCCTTTAGAACTCAAGTAGGCCTGAAACACTTGACACTGCCGAATGCATGTCTTACGGCAGGCACGAGTGATAATGCCACACATTCATCAACACTCCAACACCCTCCCGTAGACTGTGATCCGCCCCATGTTTATGTTTCTAATGACCTATTTGACTTGGTTTAATTTTTCATATATATAAAGCGCATACCCGATGAGGTGAACCGCAAACAACTGTTCGCATAAGTGACATGTACTTAACCTCATTTGTGCAAAACATCAGACTCAGCCATGCAAAACGACAGATTCGGGTCAAAAGCTGAAGATTGAACTGCTTTATTCATGTGACAGATGGCGTATAATAAGTGAAGCTCAAACCTTTAATGGATTCCTAACTCAAAGATTAAGCAAGCGAAACATAATGTTATGACACTTCGTTTATTCCATCAACGATGAGTCATGATGACTTTAATATGCGCGTTTACAACGTGACGAGTCTAGTCATGTGCAACATATGAGTCTCCTGGGGGTTCGAATGGGACGAGGATTTTGCTGAAAATTCAGTAACAATCCATCACCAGAAAAAAATAATTGGCCAGTATAAGCATAAACTGAAAGCGCTCATTAACAGTGAGGGTTTTATTACATCTTTACCAAAATTCTTCATAAAACCCTTTATGTTGATGTTTAAATATTTGTAAAATATGTTTTGTGAGTACGGAGCAGTGTATGGATGAACCGGCTAACCAATTATATGGTCAATCAACATGAAGATTTCTTAGTTCACGGTGACAAAATGAAAAAGTAACATCAAACCTATTGCTATGTTTACCAGTGTCAGCCAAATCAGTTCTAAGTGAGTTGCGGTAGGTGAGTAGATCTTATTGGCAAAAGAGTTCCGCAAACAGATGAGTGTACCCTTTTTGTGTCATAAGTAGAATAATCACCCCTTGCTTATCACAGTCAAATCCTAAAGCATAGGCTTGATGCTTATCTAAGCAAGAGTAGGATAAGAATGTGAAAATAATCTGAAGAATCCGGAATACATGTTCCGTAAATTTGTTTCAAAACTTTTATTGACATAAACTCTCGGGTCAAAAGTAGTTGATCAGATTGTTTGCAACCCTAGATTCTCACGGAGAGCAGTTGTGTACGTAAATTTCACCGGCAGACTTGCTACCCTTTTGCGTATGCCAAACAACAGAACACCTACTCACCCGGAGTAGGTAAATAACCTTGTTTTGGACAGCTGCTATCTTTTACGTCGTCTGTATCTTCCTTGTCAAAAGCGTGTCAATTATTCAGCCGTCGCTTCTCACTCAATCTTACGAATTAGCTACGTTGGGCCGCTTGGCTTATTGTAATTTTATCGAACTACCCAAACGACTAACAAGGACAGACCATTTGGCAACCTAATGAAGATTCACTGATTGACTGGTGCGCCGTGAGATCGTCTCTAAAAAAAACCACGGGTTTTGGGAATAATGAAATGAATATTTCAGAGATGGTTAAGAGCCTTCACTCCACGGTCGGGTTGACACTTAATCAACTGGGAAGAGAGTGGTTAATCTGTATCTACTGGTGAGTAGTCAGGGTATCATTAAAGTACAGGGAGGTCACCACTTGCAGTTGATCGCATCATTTGCCTCTTTCGGAAAATAGCGTCAGATTTGAATTTAGCTTTTATCAGAATTCGCAAGTAGGATAAAACTATGCCCAGAATGGAACTCCTGGCACGCTTTCTCGAGGTAACCGAGATGAGCACTACGCCACAGACCTCAAATTAAGAATGATCAAATTGTCGTATCCTGATGATCAATCGCTTTTGATCGTCAACAATGGTCAGTTTGCCTGAACGCATTCATGATAGACAAACATGTTGACTGAAGCACCTATGGAAATACGACAACTACGACCAACTATGATTAATGACCACTTTGTATAGGCCAGAATTCACCGGTAACCAGCGATAATCAAGTCGCCTAGATGGATGTAATACTCGGAATTAGGGACGTCGAATAGCCCTAGAAATTGTACTCGAATTAAAATCCCCCACGTAGGTAATAAGTAGAAGACTTCGTACTGGTTGTAATGAGCAGTTTTTATTCGTGAGACAAGAAGCCGAATTTATGGATGTACAACAGTATTAAACAAATCATAGTCACTCATTGGATGATCATATTGA
>JTDE01001419.1:78879-97485 GCA_014338405.1 Paragonimus skrjabini miyazakii | reverse complement strand
GAAACTCGAGTCTAGTGCTTCTTTTCGAAAGGGGCCGACTGGAAAGTCTATGGGAATGCGACAGCTGCGATCAATTGTGGGTGATGTTCAATCTATATGAAAGTCGAATTGATTCATCCGAACAGAGTCAGCTGTTACTCAGTCAGTACATGTTTGCGGTTAGTTACTCGTGGCTAGACCATTTGAACCCGTTCTAAAGTGGTTACCTTGCCTAGTCTATGTAGTAAGTTTGAGTCTGACGAATGCATACGGAACATCAATATAAATTATCAGAAGTCGCTGTCATTGAAGGTGAACGCTCACTGACCTATTTTTTCTAGAAACAACTAGTTTTGTTTCTGACTCGTTAAAAGTAACTCCGTTGGTTGGAGCATGATGAAACGTAATCGGTCAACGGCGCTATCCTCGAGCATCTGGCGGGAAGTAATCAACGGGTGAACTTCAATAACAAGTGGACCTTCGTACTGAAGTTTATGACCGGTATTTTATCTTGCGCATTAGGGGTGAATGAATGACAAACTATCGGTAGAACATGTTGTTTGACGGTTTCAAATGCTTGCACTGGAGCACTTAAACATTTTGTTTTCTGGGTTTATTCATAAAATGGTTCTTAATACTCTAGTTGCGCTCCAGCATTCGTTCAAATGGACTAACGGAGGAGGATAACCTGTTGGTGCTCTTTGTTATCATCCAAATGTGTAACTGGTTTATTTCAATGATGAACATGGCCTACTCACTGTTATATGTTGCATCTAGTTTATTCAAAACGTTCACTAGCTGTACAATCTACCAAGTTTCCGTTGGCGTATCATTTCACTGGGTGGCGCCAATCAAATCGTATACACCTGTGGTTCACTAGCTCGTTCTCGATCGGTTCTGAAATTCCCCAGTTAATAATTCGTGTCAATGTCGTCTTTAGCATTTCCCGAGACCATTTACTTCCATTTAGTAGATGTCCGGTTTTACTTATCCACTCTTTGAGTTATGTTACCAACTAAATATTGCATGGTACACGGAACAATACGATACTCATACGGTAGAGGTGAAATGTAAAGGGCAGGAACATCACGCGACTAAATTTGAAAAGTTGCCCACTGCGCGGTTTTCTATTTCTGTTTATATCTTGCAAGTGAATTTCTAGCCTGAACAGTTTTTAACAACCGGTAAACTTCAACCCATGGCTGTAGTATGAATTCAGGAATTAAGGAAACCCTCATTTTAAAACCATTGCTAGGTAGCCTGGCCCTTGATTGTCGATTGAACTAAAACAGGATGGAACTACATGAAGTTACTGATCACTGTCTAGCTGCTCTAGCTGAGACTTTCCAGATTGTGATTGCTAATTACAATGGACTAATTCCAATGCGGTTCTTACTTCTAGAAAGATGCCCAGCCGTTTTAGATCCACCGGCACAAAGGCAACTTGATTGTGTTCCTCAAACATGTGCGAACTACGAACGTGATCTAAGTAAAACGGTCAAAGTCAAGCTACGTAACGTGACTGCTTAATGTTCACGTGCTACAGGTAAGAGTAACACAGATCGATTAACCGTGTTTTTCTGAAGCATGTAACAACATCGCCTGACCTAAGTAAACAATAAATTGGAGGACGTCCGTCTGGGTATGCGGGCTAGCCCTTCTGTATGTGGTATGTAATCTTGACTGTAAAAGAATATGATAAATCATTAATCCATTGACTAAGCCACAACGAATTAAAACCAAGTGTTAGCGGGTTCATTTTTGTTTGACCAATTAGTTTCTCATATTGAGTATCAACACAGTGCACGTTATGCTTTCTCAGGTCCGTTCTGTTTACAATTCGGACGTAGTAGTTTGGTAAATCACCGAGGATCGGTAGTGATTATAGAGCGGTGTCATGTCTGAAACTGAACTGACATCCAACAGCAATCTAGAATCCAGAGAATGTCACGAATGTCTCCTCGGAGTCATGCATTATTTAAAGTGAGTCGATCAATATGCTACACACAGATCCCGTAAGAATGTGATACTGCTACTGTCAGTGGGACGTATACTCCATAGAGATTGTTTCAGTCCATCTTCTATCTTTTGAGTTTCGAGCTTCGGCTGATATTTTAGAGGTGTTGAATGGTGAACTAGTTACCAAATTAATGGAAGTACACGTGTACCATATGTGCAGACACTGCGTGAAAACAAGACCAGGGCTGATCACACTTCTAGAGTGATTCAGAGATACAGATTTGCGCAACAGAGTTTATAAATTAGTTGGTTTGAGTGCAATAAATGAGCTTTCCAAGCCTCACTAGATGTGATGGAGAATATAGACCGGGCCCTCATTGGTGTTCATGAGAATCTCGTCAAATGATCCCGGTGAGTTAGGGTTAACAACTGGGTGTCTTCAGTACATAAGTATATGGTGAACGCATTAGCACAGTTTGGGTGCGAAACAGCTGGGAACTAGATCTGAACTGAAAAAAGTGTATTCAACGAGACTTATCACAAGTAATATTTAAAACCGTTGTTAGTCTAATTTCACATGTCAAAAGCTGTACATCAATCAATCTTGCACCTAATGATGGCATTGGCGCTGTTTTGATACAAAAAGAATTTTCAACTATCTCTATGTTATATTAAGGCAGAACGGGGATATTCGCAAACAAAAATGGCGTTTGCTGTATTCCGGACTCAAACGTTTGCACAAATTCAAACTTTTCGTTGATCATTAAGCATTGTATTTTTGTTTGTTTGGAGCATATCAGTTTATAAACTGTCACTGATGATTATGTAGTTGTGCAGCCTAGTTCTTACAGCCTAAGATTTTGAAACAACATTATATTGTCGATCAAATTTCTTAAACACGCTTTTCGTAGTGATATTTCTATCTCATCCACCGAGTTTTTCTTGTATGTCTCGATGGCCATGTCGAGTATGCTACGATCATCTGCACAAGACAACAAAAACCATCAAGATATGACAGTTTTGATGGCAGTCTAAGGTTGTTCACCAGTTGCAAACCAGAATTAGCCAATATTGTCCCAGAGTCAATTGAAATTGCAAATGCAACTTGATGGTATGTTTTATAGGTGGAGTAGGTTAGTAATTGCTGCTTTTATAAAACGTTGAATCGATCGGTTACCATAGAGATGACAATGACAACCTGAGCTAAGTTCAGATAGCAAAAGTTTTTTAAAAGTGTCGTTCATATCTCCACAAAAATGTGATCAAAAGTTCGAAACCCAAACCAAACAGTTGTGTGAGCGTATTCTGCTGTGGTCGAATTTCTGATAAGTATTTCACTCTGGTTCTAATCTGTGCATATTCACGATGACCGAAATTATTTACTGTTAAGTTACCTTCAACCCTGTTGGCCATACAGTTCTTCTGCAAATGTTACAGCAGGGAAAAATGCACAGATATTCGAAACAGACAATTGGTCTGTCATGCGGACAGGAACGAATGAATAGATGGCATCTTGTCATCATTTGAAAACGGCCCCAGTATACACAATGGAACAAAACTTCAGTACTTTTAGTAGAAGCGCTAACAGGTGTTGCAAGTTCAACTGCTTCAGAAATACTTACTGAATTGGGCGCGTTTTCTGACAACTCTTTACTTCGTCACATGAATGTGACTAATTATACAACGTTACTACATAAATCCAGGCGCCTGAGAGCAATCCATCAACGTCTAGGTTTGACACACCTGACCTACTATCAGATAGAGGAACTGAAACTGGTAAGCCTAGAAGTAACTTTGCAAACCACAGATCTAAACGATGCCCTGGTTTACCAGAGACATGACACTGAAAGTAATTTTTGATACACTGACAAGCCTGTGAACGAAATAGGTGGCTCGGGAGCTTATTGGTTCAATGAGTCGAGTTGATCAGCAGAATTCGCAAACGTGATTATACAGGATTTCCAAATGGAAAAAGATAGTGATGAAAACCTATTTGCTTCAAGCTTTAGACATTAAAACCATCCAACAGCGCTTAAATCTAGTTTTGTTTAAAATACATTGTAATATTGGGCCAACGGCTGCCTTTTCTCTTTCGCTATCTGTCAAGTTACTTGGCTTGGCCTTGGAAAAGGCAGATTACGCCTCGTGACGTTACAGTTACCGGTGTTGCCAACAAATGTTAAACTCTGCGTTTTATCAAACTCCATGTTCATTCACTAGAAATTTCAGCTTCTTACGACCTGTCTGAGTTGTCCTCGTTAGTAGTTACAAGGGAAATTTAAATTCCTCGTAATTTTTGGGCTATTCAAAGCACCATCTATTTTTAGTGTAGGTCTTCGTGGATGTCACTGTTTGTGGCCCCATGTTGATTCCTTGGTTTTATACTGGCATAGTAGGTTAATCGTATAAATCTAACTTGACGCTAAATACAAGCTTTGTGTTACATCATTTTCGTTATCTATCTGTGTTTCTTAATTCAGTTTGTTGATTTCAACTGTGGATGATATTAATTTGGTATTATCTGTTTAATAGCCACCACACTGAAGGCGGCTCTCAGGCGGCCGTTGTTCTTATGTCTTTTCCGATGTGTACACATATGGAAGCCGGCTTGTACTTTCCTCACTCGCTTTCAGATCCATACCGGCATTTCTACTAACACCCGAACCTGCAACTACCACTCCAACATGGGATGTATAAAAGCTATGAGCAACGATCGTCTTTTGTCTTCTAGAGAGTTAGCATTAATTGGATCCGACAAAATTACACACAGTTGTTTACGAAGTTAACAAATATCAGCTGTTACGATACGATGAAGCATTTGCGTTAGAAAGTCAGTGTCCACATCTGCGCATATAGTGAGACTGTTTCTGGTTTACTGCTGCCTGGTAACGTTGAAAATAACCAACTAACGTACAGTAGAGGCCTCTAGTATTTTCATATTCATGGCTGACCGACAATCTTCGATTCATAATATCTGAATCCACCTGACCAAACTTTGTACACATTACTTCTTCAAATTTTCCTACCTCCATTCAGATAACAATCTGATCTTTGCAGTTTATTGGCTGCACTAGAATGTTTGTATGCTATCGTAAATGCGGTTTAAATAAATTAGTTGCTCCAGCGGAAGGTCGTATGAGCTCAGGTGCTGCTTCATTTTGAATGAGTTCACTTCAACCATCCGTTTACTACACTCGATCAAACAATATTGTAATACTCTGTCTTAACGTTACAAACTCCGCCGTCTAATAAAATGTCAACTGTACTACAAATTAATATTGAATCTTTATGATGTCTTTAAATGTTTTGGCTACCTGACATGTAAAGGAAAGACATTTCAAAGGATGGATATGTAGTTTGTATTAGTAGGCTCGATCTTGAACGAACTGTTTGACATCATTTATAATGGTGTGATGCAACACTATATCGTATTTACTATACTTTGTTTGCTATTAACTTACAACATAATCCTGTTGCCTGGTGGGTTATATAACCGAGTTAAACCCCATGGATGTGTCCTTTCTGGCGTCTTTTCGACAATTCGTGGAAAGGCCATGCACAATATTAGCTTGACGTGTTTGATTAGAATAACCTAACTTGCGAATCAATCCGTCAAAGTGAATCAGTGTGCATACACCTCAATAACTCACTCAAATAAACGGCTCATTGCTGTACTACTGTTCACTTGCTATTTTTAAACGTGTATTGGACAATATTAAGCGAGAACTGTCTACTTGTACGCCTGTAACAAACATATATGGTTGTTGGTTAAATACAGTGGCCCTAGTGACTTTGTGCCAAGTGCATACAAAGGCGAACAATAAACTATCGGGTGAGCAACATGTACAAGGATGAAAATGTACCAAAAGACGTTGTTTCTAGCGTCTAGATCCTCGAAGTGAGCACATAATATGATTCTTATGACTAATAAAAATTAATCGACGCCCAAATTGTCGACATAATGGCAACACGTTGGTCGGCGTACTTATCTGTGTCCTACTGTTCTGTTCGTCCAGCACTTTTAGTGAGCTAACTAAGTGAGATAGCATCGACTCGTGTGTGCATTATCTATGCCCGGTGTGATTTAGACAACAACCACAGAACCTCAATCTACACAAAGGTCTGATGCCAACACTTGCCAAATTATGCACCACCTTGGAATTACGAAATGGGTTGCAAAACGTTAATCGCAGAGAAAAAACATTGCATAGTTCTATCTCCTAGCTTTTCCTGCAGTGACTTTGTGATACAAAAAATTGGACATTTGAGAGCTATCTAACTGAAAATTTGTTAAAATCGGGCTTCATATTGATCCCCACGAGGACCTTCAATGTTGACAGTTAGCAAACACAACTTAGTATTTGCCAACGTTTACGTGCTACATAAACAAGGACAGCTTTATCCATCGAAAGGGGAATATTGACAACCCTAGCGTTACGTTCGTAGCCATACGTTATAACTGTCAGCACTATTATTGTTATTGTATTGCTGAGTATCTGGTGTCTAAAGTGTTATATTTTAACGCTTTCTGCTTTGTTAATAAGAGCTCTTTACACTGTACGCATAAACACGTTTACTACTGTGTCCATCTGGTCAAAATAGATGCAACACAACGCAACGGCAATAGATATTACATCGGGTTGAATGATTCAGCTAATTGCTGACAAAAGATATTGGACGCAAAAATGCAACCGTTAAATAATTTAGGTTTGATTTAATTTGTTCCTACTGGGTTTGATTGTTGTGGTAAACTAGAGACATTCACTGCAATTCATCCAAACTCTCCTAACATTCAACCTCTTAAATTCTTTTTTGTTAAAGCAGCATTTCCCCAAAACAAATTTTAGTAGAGTAGTCAAAAACGCAAATGCGCACGACTTATGGCCAGACATATTTCTCTGCATATTATCAAATGCATACTACAGAACAGGAGATTACAAAGCGGAAAACAGGGGTCATTTGGTGTCCACCTTTGTGTGTGCAGAAAGACTATGTTGTTAGTTTATCACTTCCCTGGTAATGATGCTATTGTTTGATTAGCGAACGGATGCACCATGCGTTTTCCTTATATTTCTAGTTTCACAATTGACCCCTGTTTTCCGCTTTATAATCTCCTGTTCTGCAGTACGCACTTGATAATATGCAGAGAAATTCGACTGGCCATAAATTGTACGCATTTACGTTTTTGACTTCTCTTTTGTTGTAACATTCAAGCAGCTCACGAGAATCACTGGAGTGAAAGAGTATAACACGAAAGCTTCCAGCGGTGCAGAATTTGACCCTGGTATAACGCTTTGACATAAACGTTGAAAACTGTCCACGAAGAAGTAAATATACCGTAATCACAAAAATAGTCAAACTTGGCACAACTACACTGCTAGTCAGTCAAGCTACTCATGTGGTTTGGAGGACAGGGTAGCACAAGCAGTAAATAGCCTACGACGATTCATTGTTGCAGGTGATATAATGCTCAATCTGGCTTACGTACTCTGGTATCAGACCTAAGTTGCAGGCCGGTCAACTTGCATATTCTGTACTGTCAGTCAATCACAGCCCGAATCTGACTGATGGGTATACTTGCGAATTCCTGGAGTGATTTGATAAATACAGGTTCTTCCCACGACGTCGTTTGGCTGATTTATGTCACAAGCACTATATAACGAATCTTGTTAGCTTTTTTAGGTGAGAGACGATTTGACTCGGAAGCTAATCAGACTCAAAACAATTTTTGTGAAGCTTTACGGAGTTTAATTTAGACGTGACTTGGAACGTTGACGGCAGAAAACAAACAGGGGTCCGAGAAAGCGACCAAGTCAGAAGATATTCGTTGCTCAGCTGTAAACTCGAATGTAATCAGTTTTCCTTTATTCATCGATTCTTGCAAATAAAAGACAAAAACTTAGAAGTATGATAAGATTCTGTTTATCGGTATTCAACCTCAGTCATTAGTCAAAAAGGTCTACATGGGACATTATATTCATCGATTTGAATTCTCCCTTAATCATTAGTGTCCGCCTACACAAGTATAATAACTGCTGTGATATTGAGAGAAACGTTCAACCTTTGACCCTTCTTGCAGAATCTCTTGCATTTATTCCCTGCCTTGCATTGCAATTTTTGTAAAGTAACCTTTGCAGAATGATCGTTAAATCACAGGTTTTACTCTCGTTATTAGGTGGGTAAGTGCTGTCATGTGCGCTGTAGCTCAGCTATGTAGCTCAATTTCCAGCTGCGCGGCACTTGTTTGAATCAGTACATTAAATGCTGTTGATACCATGTATACTAGCTACCAACACGTACTGGGATTCAACACCAAATAGTACTGAAATGCTTCCATATTGTTGCACAAATTTGAAATCAATCTAAAACATGTCGTCTGCACACCCACAACACAATATCAAATACGCTCAAATAATCGATATAGATAGTAAGACTATTTAACAATAAATTGCCCAAATAAAGTCGGTTAAGTCATCATTTAGAATGAAAAAATCAGCACCAGTTGTGATCACAATGTTTCAGTTCGGTTCTAAATTTAAAAAATGAATAGGATTAATGTAAAGAGAATTAGCTGTGATTCATAAACAAAATTTTGGCTGTACAGAAGCAATGAATAGAACTAGGCGTGGTATCAAATGAACGCTAAACAGCGTAACCGTGAGGATCAGAGATAATACCAGAATCGGCCCGGTCACTATGTGAGATGAACAACACACAGAAAACGATGTGGCCGTTACACTAATCACGAGCATAGATTAGGTCAAATAACAAACATCGACATATTCGTTGAGTAAGAGAACGGTTTGGTAGATGAATATAAAGTGAGATAAGTTTCCAGAGGTTGCCAAGGCTTCAACCGGAAGGAAAAAATATATGAAAAAACATTACTCAGACAACGAGGAAATGTTATCAATAGGATAACACACTAACGAACCTAAAGCCAAAATTCATGTTTTAGTCTCTGGATCAAGTAATAATCAACAGACCTAAAATCTTTTCACAAAATAAGAGGAATTGTGAATAAAGCGGTTTATCTCGACTGTACAAACATAGAATTTCAGCAGTATGGTGTTAAAATATGAAGTAAAAGTAACGAAGGATGTTAGCAATGAATGTGGAGAAAAGTTAAAGTGCCAAAAGTTATGCCTTATTAGCAACATGGTTCAATCTCTCAATAATTTGTGATGAGGCAAGCACAATTACATTCGGCAAACCATTATCATGTCAATAAAAATTTGCAACAAAGTTTGATAAATTCAACAGAGGAAATCCAAAATAAAACAGTTCTAAATAAATGTTATCGAATTTATTACGTAAGTGAATTACAGTTCTTCGCTGTGGAAAATAACAGGATGCACAAAATAATAGTTTACCTAGAAGCAAGTAAGTTCCTGTGCAACGATACGACCGCAATATAATTCGGGATAAACGGTTTTTAATTGCTCAACCAGACGAAGCCATTCCCCTTGCTAGCTAGCATTAGATGCCGCCTAGTGTGAAATCACTTGCTCATCACGGCCGCCTATCGAGAACGTGGGCCAGGATTTAACTACCAGTGATGATAAAGATTTGTACTACTAATGAATTTGAGTCCACTGCTTCCTTTCGTAAGGTGTTGGCTGAAAGAGAAAACTACAAATCAATGTCAATAGCATACATTTTAAATCAATAAAATTTACTGATTAATGATACCACGTTATTAGATAAAAATGAGTTGATTAATTGCTAACACTCAGCCGAAACAATCAAAAATGCGATTTGTGCGCAGGCTAACCGCGGTTCACCGTCTTCATTCTGGAGCATGAGTTTACCTTTGGCTTTTCTACAGTGTTACACGCCTGCCTTCATTCCTTAGTATCAATTGTCTAGGTGTTCTCTTCACTCGTTGATGTATAATGTACAATAGGGGTGTCTTACATCAGACACTCTTCCGTTTGCCTTATTGGCGTAAGGTGCGAATTGGACAGATGTAGACTTGGCGTGCAGAAATGATGTCGTTCACAAAGGGATTGGCCACTATGGATCGAGTTGGTTTCCGAGGCCGGGACCATTGGGACTCACAGAATCGGTGGCTGGAGACGTTAGATGAGATGGTGGCTAATTGAGCCCTCAAGGCGTGAGTGTTTTCGTTGTTTAGCCGGTTTCTTTGTGAAGTGAGTGCACTTAATGTCGCAGGGCAGTAAAAGCCGTAAGGATGCTGTCTTTTTGGTGATATCTTACGTTCACATACAGCTTGTTTGTTTATTTGCAATTTATAGGCATCTTAATGTTGTATGTATGAATATAAACGCATTTATTTTCAGTACTTGGGTCCCTTTCCGTTTCCTTCTTTATTCTTCCAGATCCCTATGCAGAGCTTGTATTTTTCCTCCGTGGTTGTGTGACAGTTAGGCATCATTATAAACCATTTATGTATTGCTTTCTATGATGATAATGATGATGAATCAAAAATCCTACAAGGTTGAACATAAAATATAAAATGCAGTCCGTGAATACCAGTTCTACAAATGGAATTGTTTTTCCACTGTTATACAACTAACGAGTCAGAGAAACAATCTTTTGAAATATCATTTCATTCTGAAACGATGATACGGAGAGCGAATAATTCAAGAGCAAATCATTCAAGCTAAAGCCAATAAAGATGAGCCCTAGACAGGCTAGCACATTGTTCAGTTCATACATGAAATTAAGCGCTTTCGTGTTTCAGTATGTAAAATAAATGTGATTATTACGTCACATGCTTTTCAGTTACAGTACACGCACCTTTATATATGACTTCCTATGGAGAACTCCTAACCTGTAGCACTACTGCAATTTTTTGATGACCTACTTGATACGTTATAGTGTTCATATTTAACTCGCACTTACCCTGCGTAAATCCTAACCCGTCAGTCCACAGCCCACTTTTCAACAGATCGTCCCAATTTTGCGTACGTTGGTCAAACCATTGATTTTGCTCAAACATAAACCGAGTCTAGTAAATTGTCATACCGATCAACAGAGAGTATTCTGTAAATAGACAGAAGCGGAGAAATGTGTAACAAACGCCATAAAAAATTGATTATTTCACCCTGGGTAGATGAACTTTCATCCGAAAGACAGCTGAAAGCGTAATGAGAAGTGGCTGAGAACTGTACATTTCTCCTTTCAAGTTAAACATAACGAACTGACGTCAACTGCTTTTCTACACTTTTCTATAACTATATAAATACGGAAATATATAAGGCACATCATGGAATATGAAGGCTCGGGGTAGTTTCTTAGAGACATTGCGCGAAAGAGTGGGAGGAACTTGTATTCTGAAATCATACTATAGAACCGTTCCAAAATTGCAACCTCTCCGAAAGTATATGACGACATTTTGAACAAACAAAGTTAATCACTGAACAATAGCAAAATATGCTGCGTTTCACATAGCGTTCGCTACACAGTCTGACAAATAGAACAGTTCAGTTGTCAGTGCTATCACGACCTTTTGTCAAACTTAAGACATATTTAAACCTGTCCGGATTCATTCTTGTAGCTGTAATGACCTCCGAGTCATTCGCCAATTGCAAGGAAGACAAGCTTGCATTCCTCACATTCTTTTCTCAACGTTATCATATTGGCCCAACCTAAATACTGCGTCATATTTCAGCAGGAAGTACAATATATGTATACTTTGCTAGTGTGGTTTTTGGAGAATAAACTTGCACCTTCAGAGAAAGGGTATGAAATACAAACAGCGATAATTCACTTCCTAGGACATTAATAGATTTTCTTCTGACCATAAGTGAGTACTAGTTCTCAGGTAGGTCACGAAAGTAGGCCATAAAGTGTAGTCACTGTGGCTGAGTCCGATACACGCTGCTCTACTGTTTGAATTAATAAACTCTTTTGAAGTTCAAACACCAATCCAGCCCTACGTTGTGAGCTGTTTAAGCTCCAGCTACCTTCTTCCGTCGCTAGCTCGAAGCGGTCATATAATTAAACTAAACTAAAAGGAGGGTTAACAGAAATTGCTAACAGTTGGTTTTCTGTATGTAGTGACAGTGTTCACAATGACAGGACAGATGGATTGCTTTAGCTAACCGTTTATGTATACAAAGAACCGGATCATCACCATCACCATCATCATAGATAGCAATACATCAGTGATTCACACTGATGCTTAACTGCCACACAACCACGAAGACGAAAAAAGAAAACCCCATATAGGAAGAGAGAAGAAAAAAAGGAGAGGACAGGAAGGGGCCTAACTACTAAAAATAGCTTTGTCTTTATTCAGACATATAACACCAAGGTGTCTACACCTTACAACCAAGCAACCCAGCTGTAAGTGATGGTAGGGCGTCATCACACTTACAGTTTTCACTGCCCAGCAACCAGTAATTAAAAACACTTCAGGAAACGTAGGAAATTTAGAGTTCCAATTGTGCTATACCATGTAAAATAATTTAAGCTGTCCATTAGTGCCCCTGTTCTTCAGTGTACATTTCTATATACGTAAGATGGAATATAGGTTAAACCATACTGTTGCTATAAGCTGTTGAAATACTGCGAACATCATGCTTTCGGGCTTACGTTCAGCGACTGCTTGACCTGGGAGCTGACCTAACCTGTCGATATAAATTTCACTTCACCTTCAAGTTAGCCGATGTTCTCCATGACAGAGAGGTGCCGACTTCAGTGAGATAAAATTGTGAACTCATTGAACGGTGTTGTTTGTTTTAAAACGCAAATCACTTTTAGTGTTCGGTTCGGGCTTAGAAGGTCTGTAGTTTTATCCTAGCATCAGTTTCAGTTTTGTAACCTTTAAAAGATTAAGTCAAGGTCACCTGCTACGTAAAAGCCATGAACAAAGAAATGTTGATTGATTTGTTTTCGTTGTGGTTGTCGGGTAATCCATTGTTTGTGAGTAAAATCTTATTCGCTATTCTTATTGTTCCTTGTAGACAGTCAAAATTTTGGATTTAGTTCAATAAAACAGCATCTCCAATACGATTCGTTTATGCGCAATGGGCACGAATTGACGCAGCCTGCTCGTTTCGTAGTTTTTGCTACCAATATATTTGATGTATTCGACTGTGTTACTCACGCAATTAAAATCTATGAACAAATTATTAACGTCCATTAATGTTAGATAATGTTTATTACCAACAAACAGAAATGTCGTTAAATCAGCAATTTTAGACAAACGAGCGTTTTGTATAACAGGCAGTTTCGTTGTGAGTAGTATACTACTGCGGTGAAAATCTACTCGATTCAGCGCTTATCCAAGCCCCGACACAATAAGAGATCTAAGAAGGGACCAATCCAGACGTCACATTGAAGATACTACACTAGGATTGGACAAAGAGTCTCAATGTTACGCCTTTCGTCATTCGTCTAGTTCTTTGCTCGGTATTGCACCAATTAACGTATAGTTTATGAGTTTGTATGTGCTAATACGACCATCCAAGGATAGATTGTGATTTATTTAATACTGTTGTATAACCATAAATTTGGCTTCTTGTTTCATGAATATGAATTGCCTACTGCAACCAGTACAAGATCTTCTCCTTATTACTTGCGTTGGAGGTTTCAATCCGAGTACGGTTTCTAGGGCTATTCGACGTCCCTAATTCCGAGTATTACAACTACTCACGAGTAGTATACTAGTAACAAGCGACGTTCAGGAAAAAATAGCATGCCCCAACTCCAGGAAGACGACAGATAAGAAGAGACTATCAAAATAGTGTGTATGTGCTATGGGAGAAGCGCCACCAACGCGAATGATGAAGTACTGCTACCCAATGTGTGTGAATGCACGTCAGCCGTGCAAATGAGTGTACGTGTTTGTGGTCACATGTTTAGCATGACCTGCACAAGAGTTCGTGCAATAAACGAATTTGCAGGCCCAGCGTCTTTAGCGTTCACAATGGACGGTAGTCAACTGTCTTCGTTAAATGTGAATGTGCTCAATTTTTCACTAGTGAGCAAAATGTGAAAAGCGGAATCATGTTTGTACATTCGTAATATCCGTGCTGTTTACGTATAAATAATTACGTTTCCTTGTTTCTATTGGTCAAAACAGCAGAATGACGAACATGGCGGATTGTTGACATTTGGATTTGTTTCATCAGCTGCGTACCAAAACAATTATGTTATATTACGAAGGCTCATAACAATAATATTTGTAAATATTGAATTTGCAGTCAACTGGCAGCTACAGGGGAAGATAAACTGTTAAAATCATTGGCCTTAGTGTAAAGGTTACTGTTTATCTCAGACTGATCAACGCAACTCCACTAATGGCCAGACTTTTGGCGTCTGGTGCCCTAACAACAAAGCGGTTGACGTTGTGATCAGTAACCATGATAGGCTTTGCCAGTTATGACGCCAGATATTTTGCTGCGTTTGGCGCTTGACTATTTGTTTGTATAGCGGACTACATCTGGAGACTACAACAATAGAATGCAGACCGTCTTTATTCCAGGGTAGTGGTCGTTTCGCAGCAAGTATATTTTGTTCAAATACTGTCGCCAGGAGCCTACGCAACAGTATGAATACTTCTAGCAGACAGCTGATTAAACCAGACAAAATGCTGGCATTAGCCAGTGTTTGTTTTCTTGTTCATTTGATCAACTGTAGAAAGCTTCATGTGATAGCTTCTTGTAAATGTAATTATCTTATTACATACTTGATAAGGATCAAAGATTGGGTCTTTCGATCGCTTCAGTTTTGTCATTATATCCAGAGTATTCATAAAAGTCAAGGTTGCAAAAATCTGTTTTCGGTAATTCTCACCAGGCATATACAATTACTAGCGATTAATTAGACCTATTATAAAATCTAGTAGACATCGCAAACGAGTTACTTTTGATTACTCTAGGTAAACATGGATCCCCGTAACTTTCATCCGGTATGTAAATCAAAGAGTAAATGTTTTAGTGTACCTGAAGTAGCAATGAGTTGGACGGTCATCCTTCTCTTCGAAAACCCCATCACTTATGGAGATTACAAAAAGTAAGCTTTTAACCGACTAAACTGTCGACTATATTAGGTTACCTATGATCCGTTTGCTTCTAGCGAAACTTTGTAAATGACCGAGAAGCTTTCGTTATCTTGATATTTAGAAGACAAAGCGGCTCTTTCTGTACAACAAATCATCCATTTTTGTTTTGAAGTACGTAAAGTTGACAAGTGTCAGATGGGAAGTTTCAATTTCACGTTTCAACCCATGTATGATAACGGTATTCAGTTGTTTGACAAATGCAACTGCAGTGAGATAAAATAGATTCTATCATTGGTGGGTGTGTGCTCAGGAAAATGCAGTTTGACACCCATTGCGCATTTGATCATCAACATGACCGAATAAAATAGGGATACGTGAAAAAGAATGGAAAAATTATACATCCAACCTAGACACCACTAATGGCCTCCCGTTGGTTACCAGCTTTTGTGTGATTTAGTGGGGTAATATCGAATGTGCTTGAATACTCTTGCGATGTTTAAGACCACAGTCTTGTACACACACTCTGTTGAACAATTATCGATCTGTTCTGCAGATACTGTTAATCACTCTCTTAAAAATTTGAAAGTAGGTTTGTTGATAAACATTGTTTGGTTAATTGAAAAATTTCTGCTCTAGATCTGAGCATTATAACAAACGGCTGGTAGTCAGAACATGCTTAAAACCAACGTTACGACTAAAAAGTCAACGTGTTGTTGTGTGGACATGTGGGAACCACAAGTTAATAATACTAGAGATAAAATTAAGAGGAGAATTACAAAAGAAACAACTAAACGAACTCAAACCATTTGACTCATTCAAGTGTGAACTCTCTCAGTTGATTAATTGCGTTGTTACTAACACAGCACATACTTTGCTATTGGACTACCGTCATAATGCGTTTGGGCTGGTATCCTACAGGTCAGGTAGAAACCCGCCAATGGCTGTTCGCACGTTGTGTTACTAATTGAAATACGCAGTGAGTAGTATCAGTAGAAGATCGCATTTTGGAAATCCTAACAGAAAACAACTCTGTGTAGACTCACTATGTCGACGATATAAACGGATGAATCAGGAAGCATTTAACCTCTAAGACCGGACTGCATTGACGAAGAAAATCTATGAAAATCATGCATTTTTTATGCTTATAACTGCAGCAGTTACGGCGGAAAAAAAACGGGACAAATGTGTACTTCTTAACCAGCAAGAAACAGGCAAGAAGCACCACCAAACTGCGTATAACGGTAACTACATTCATAAGAGTGTTCAAAGAAAGATTGTAGGAAAATTCGGGTTTTGCTAAAACACTGTATTCTGCTGGTCGTTGAGAAGTCGGATAAAGAGAATTTCAAACGATGAAGCTCACTGTAATTTTAATTCCCCTAGCAGACTGTTCTAATTTCCAGCATCTCAGGCTTAAAGTAACAGCACTCGGAAGCCATACGCCGGAAGCGAATGTTCTGGAGAGAAAATGTTCAATAAAATTAGGGTTGACGTTCATCAAACTGGTTCAGACACTTGAGACATGGACATATGTTAAACTACAGTATAAACACTCGGCAGACAACCAAGAAACTGAGCGTTCACAAAAAGGTGATCAACACTGTGACCAAACATTTGATGAGTTAGTTGTATGCAATTCCAAATATTGGTCAGTGGGATATAATTATCGAAAAGAGTGCAGCTTACATTTATCTAAATGATGCAGGATTACTGTGCCAAAAACAGCAACGCTCTAACAGACACACATTTGAAAGTTTGTCGTTTCCAGAAGAATGGCAGTTTAAAATTGGGATGAATAGGTAGTCTGACACTGCATAGAGAACGCTTACGTCGTGAGTATTTCATAGTCAAGCAATTGTCAAAGGTATTCACAGTATAGACCTTAAACAATCGTAGAAAGTGAAAAAGACAGTAATGACGATGCAGAATATATATCTACGGATTGATACACTTCAGACAGAAAACCGGAGCCGTTTCCCTTTATTGTTTTAGAAAGAAGATATAGTCAATATCCTAAATAGAAGTGCACCATTTTACTAAGTGTGAAGGTAAAACACTAACCGCTAGGGTTTAGCGAAGAGTAGCCCATATTCAATCGGATAGCATAAACTACGTACCTCTCACCCGAGTTTTCAGCGGCAAGGCGGTCAATGCTGGATACTTAGAAAGTTGATATTCTCAACATTTCTATTAAGCTTTTCTACCAGCTTTGTAAAATGCTGACCCAAAATACAAAACCTTTGCAAGAAACCTTGGTGTAGTATTCGCTGACCACATTGAAATGGAACAAATTGCGGTTTGACATTAAGCCACTCATGACGAGTCGAACGAATCAGCTGAAATCCCTCTGCATACGCAAAACTCCCGCAGGGATTTTCGAACCATAATGGTATTATACTTCAGCCTGAAATTTACAAAGTACTGTAATCCATATCGCTCACTTTGTCTTGATTACTGTCAATTGTGATAATGTAATCTGGGACTTAACCTAATGAAGTCCCAGCCGCTACCGCTGTTTTGTATAATCCCTGGGTGCTAGGTGTAAGCAGCTCATTCGGCCGCCATTCCAATACAGTGGCTTTCACTTTTAACATTTCTGATGCATATATGACTGACCAACCCCATCCGGTCATCATCAGTTTTTAATTGGCACCATGTAGTACGCAAATAAATTTTGTAGAACGAAACTGAATCTTTATCACCGGTGTGGTACTCTCGAAGTGTCGTTGGACTAGCAAAGCCTTGAACTATTCAGCTACATCTCTGCACTAAGTGCAACATGGTTTTAGGTATAAGGCAGGAGGCAGTCGTTTAATTGATTGCAGATAATGACATAGGCAACTTTCTCGGTAGGGATGATTTGTTGAGACTCGGATCAATGATGATAGGTCTATAAGTAAGGTACTTTGCTATAGTTATTTTTGAAGGTCTGTAGCATAAGTTAGCACTTATTCTTGGCAAACTGAAGAAGTTTCAAGTGATACTTAACGGAGTAAGAGCGTCAGCTTCTGGTATGTAAAAATACGTAAAAATAACTTTGCGGTTCAGTTAACAAAACGAAAAAAAATATCACTCTCAGGTATCAGATTATATTTTTACAACCACTCCCTTAAAAAAAAACAATGTAGTTCCTTATATTATGAGCAGACTCAAGATATCGCCGACAGATGTTCGAGTTCCTTTGAGTTCTAATGACACCATGTCACAAACTGGGTGGTTGTCTGGCTAGTGTGATATACTGACCTGCGGAAACTGCCACTGAATGTTAATTTATTTAAGCCTGTCATGACCAAACTTATCCCTGCAGGAGTCTCACAGATTCTATTCGTTGGTGATATCAATTACCTAAAAACCAATATCAGCGCAAAGCGGATCACATTCAAACTATATAGTTTGCCCTTAAGTTGTACAGTACATGTCAAAATATTAACACGACAAAAAGTGTTCGAAAATTCACGTACTATTGGCTCCCGCAGAAACCAACCGGAATACGGTAGTTCTCACTGGTAAAATACTAATGTTTAACAACTTAACCATCAGAGTTCGCCCTGATCAAAACAATTCCTCACTCATTTTGTTTGAATTTTCGCGGAAATTACGGATAAATATATATAGTTTTCAAGTTCACAAAACGGATCGATTGCCCCTGATCACGCGGCTTGGCGAGGTTTATCTGTCACAAACTACTTGTC